>APFE030579454.1:24443-94730 GCA_000404065.3 Pinus taeda
ATTATCTTTATTATTTATTTTAATGAATTAATGATGTAAAGTTTTATTAAAATATTAACCTCATTATTATATAATATCTAAATGAAATTACTACTTTATTCAAACCTTTTAGATATATGAAATCTATGTAAAGTGTGAATAATAAATAATTATTAGTTTTTTTTGTAAACCATCATAAATTGATAACACATTGGGTAATCTTGATGATTTCATGATCAAATCTTCCCACTATCATTATAACATCGAATATATATTCAATAGCCCACAAGTGAGATATATATTTTTTTAGTCGTACCTTTTCGTAGGAGAAAAGGGCCTATGCTATGTTGGATCTCAAGTAAAATTGATATTATTCTACATGTTGAAATTTAGTAGCATGAAGAATCTAAGGTCTTGTTGACGGTGCTAGACCCACCAACATTCAGGAGATCTCCCTTAATATGAAGTGCCAATTAGACCTCACATTGTTTGGTGTAGGAGTTTCATATGTAATATGACCTGGTTGTTGATGCAGTGGGTTTTAATGACTTGCCTTGGCTGTTATAACACATAGAGTGATGTATGGTGACTTTGGTGGGAAAAAATGTGTGACTCTGTGAAAAGTCAAGTGCAATGCATGGAGGTTCTAACACATGAAGGGAAAATGATTGAGTCCATTAGACACCTGTAATAGTATGCAAAATGAAAGGAACACATGAGGATGAAGACATCACAATATAATCTGTGAAATAGTTAACATTGATGGAATTAAACAACAACATGCATTCAACAATATTCATACCAATGAAAACGAAATAGTTCATAAGCATAAGCGTAGGTTAAATAAAATACATTGCAAACATAAGAAGAATAATCTTATTGTATTCACATCATATGCATGAAAGTGTGTCGGCTTTGAGATTTTATTAATTGAAAGTTTCATTCATACATATACCATTGATGAACCACTAGCCCCAATACTGGAACATGAAGTCAACACCTCCTCCTGTAAAGAAAGATACTTCCTCTACACAACGAATAAGCCAAGGCTCTCATAAACTCCCAAGCTCCTGATTCTAAGCCTAGCTACATTGTTGGCTCTTAAAAGCCCTTAGTATGAGTTATGAGGGTATATTTATAACAAGAGGAGGTGACTCTTCAACTCCCCTTTGTGATTTCCCTCATGACTCTTCAAATTCTTTACAAAATGACTCATTACATTACATTGCGCTTCTTCACATTCCAATATTGACACTTGGAATTCTTCTTACAAATAATATTACAATTTACACTCATACCCATATAAGACAAAATTGGGTAGAGCCAACTAGACAACCTAATAAGACAAAACATATCGTGATTGAGTTTGGGGAAACTCCAGCTCAACAAATTCTAGTTGATGTTTCTTAATGAAATAGAAGATCAAAGCTTTTTACTACATGATGACATCCCCAAACTATGTGATGGTGTCTAGTTGGAAGCAAACTCTAGCCTCCATGGCATCTGGGTACATTGACTTGGAACCAATTTGTGTTTCCTTCTTACGCAGGAGAAACATTGTGTTGATTTGGACAGGGCCACCAATGTATTTATGCATACTCTGTCTGTTTACTTCAATATCCCCCTTGATGGTTACCTATCTCCATTGTTCCAAGTATTCATCTATATTCTGCCTGACCTAGTTCCTATGCTTGATCTCTATGAGTGAATCAACTGATGGGATCTTGCGGTGATTCACCAATAACTATAGGTTATTGTATAATAGTGCGTACGAGGCCTGAATGATACCAATGAATGAGGCGAGTTGTTTGTTATTATGGACTAACATCCAAACTCTTGATTTCTCCATCTATGCCTGTTCCCTTGTTTTCTTTCCCAATTCAAGCGGTGACCCATGGTATTTCATTGAACATTCATGCATGGTAGTGATTGAAACTTGTACATTCCTCAGAGTTTTGACAAAATATTTACACTGTTGTTGTAAGCTATGTAAGTGGACAATTGTCTTATGCACGGTAAAAATCTCCTCATAAGACTCTACATGGTATCTCCCAGTGTTGACACTTCACCGAGTATAACTACCTTGAGTTTTTCTATATGGATGTGTGCGGAAGTTGGGTTATGTAGCTCTTCTTAGAGTTGTTCAACCTCTTGTTTAGCAGCATGCAAGTTCTTTGCCAACTATTTTTTCTCATCCATTAAATACTCTGTGTTTGAATTCAAAGCACGTGTGAAGGCCAAGTTGGTTGAGGAAATGGCACCTAGATCTCTTTTGGTGTCAATCACAATGACTCTTCCTCTGATGAATGTAGAAGATGCAAGGTCATTTGGAAAATGTTTCTTCCTCCCTTGTACAATATTTTTTTGAAGCTCATCATAGGTCATATTGTACATATACATAACCAAACCATCATCGAGAGGAAAAGTTTCCTCTTCCTCGCTTGGAGCTTGCTCTGATAGAGGATGGGGAGACTAGGTGGTGACCTAGTGTGTACTTGGCATCAGGTTGACATCTTGGTTATGCAATTTGGACTCCTCCATGTCTTCAATTTCAATCAACTCCTCTATTTCTTGAGTGAGCTCTTTGTCCAACATTTGTTTTCTCTCCTACTTTGATCGTCAATTATGTTATAGATCTTTAGCTCGTTTCCACGTTGTAACTTTTGCTATTTCCTCCACTCTTCACCTTTGTTCTTATCCTTTGTTTTGTTTATATTCTTCTTCTTTCCTATTTTTCTCATGTTCTTCCCTATGCTTCCTGCACCCTCTATTTGCTGCTATTCAACATTGTTATAATTTCTCTCATAATTTTTGGATCTTATTTCATATTATAGCTTCGTTCTCCCCTTAGACCGTGCACAACCTTCCTCTTTCCATTCTTGTGCATTGGGTTTTACACTTATGCTAGTTCTGCCTCTAGAGTGTCTTCCTCCTGTAGATCAACTTTTGAAGTTCCTGCAAGACTGGATGGCTTGTGGGACTTAGAGGCATTGTAATGATTCCTCCATCCATCCTCCTCCAGCCAGTGAAAGGTAAAATATGCAAAAAAAATTGTCCACTCAATACCCTAAGGAAAGTGCCATCCTGTGAGGCAAACCAATCTACTATCTATGATATTTCTTTCTTTGCCCCATGTAACATGAAAGGTGACTCTTCCTCAAAGATCATGTTGTATAGTGAAATGAGGAAGTGATCAATTAACATCTCCATTACTCCTCTATGGCTTCACTCTAAAAGACACTTGCAATAAACATATACGACACGGTCCCATGGAATCCAAGTCCAATTCATGCCAGCAAATGCATTGTGTATGCAAATTGCATATAGTAGATATGCAAACATATAGAATCTAGATTTCCCAACCTGGGAGGACTAGGGGAGTTAGATACATGGATCCACAACTGCTAGGCCAACAAATATGACCATTTGAATGGCTTACATTCGTTCACAACCTGGTCCAATAAGAAATCCCACCCTTCAGGAAAGGTCTCGTTGTTCTCCTGATCATAGATTCTGCAACATAAGATGATCAATAACTAATATGTCCTCCTGAGATATCTGTTCTTATATGTGTTGGTGGGTGTTTGAAGAAACTTCGTTGGCTCTTTCACCCAATCTTTAACAATCTCCTTGGTGCTCAAGTAACTAGTTTTTTCTTAGAAGAACGAATCCATGAGTAATTCTAGCTTAGGAAAATGGTACATGATATGATAGTTTGTTGCCAGAAAAGAAGAAAGCCTCCATCTGTTTGTATGACCAAGAGTCATAGTCTTTGGATCCGTGTAAGGTAATATCTAGTTAATAAGATATGGACATGGAAATGTTGGGTACCTTCATGTAACCCTATGTAAGTCCAAATTTTGGACATTGACATACACCTGATGGTCTTTCATATCTTCTTTGGAGGTTCTTGTTGAGAAAAATTCATTCACATTATGCCATGTGAGATCTGATTCATTCTCTGAAAATGGTTGAGTGTCTGAGTATACTGGAAAGTAAATTGGTGTACTCTCAACTGCCTCCCCAATGCTTATCTCTACGGTATCCTTTGAAGTAGTTCTCTTGGGTACCATGATAACAGTGACTGATGAAGAGAAGTTCTCAACACCTGCAATACAAATGGGAGGAAAAAGAACTCATGGAAGAAAATAAATTAGCTTTAGAAAATCAACCTAAAAAGCAAGATTAGGCACAACCACATGCATTGACTAGAAAAATTGCAAAATTTTGGAAGTGAAGGGAGGGAGATTGGCTGAGGGAATTGCACATTACACAGTCTCAATAGCTAGTGATGCAACTTGAGGCTATAGATTGTGCAATGCATAGTCCATCTTGGGAGGATTGTGGGAGAGACTGCGCATTGCGTCATCTCAGTGACAAAGGTGGTAAGAATGAGCCCTGGAACTACACAATGTACAGTTGTGTTAGCTTTTGCTGTGAATTGCGTAGTGTCAGAGGCTAAGATGAGATCTTGAGCCTTAGAATTTCACAATGCTCAGTTAGACAAGGTGAAAATTGGCCAATGGATGAGTAGATATTCCTAATGAGATTTTGGTAAACAAGTAGATCTTAGCAATGGTGCATGTTAAAGTGTATATCTTACTAAGTATGGATAGATCAGTGCAAAACAAGTGTTGAAGATCAACATGCAAAAGGAAAAGCAAACATGCAAGAAGAATCTCTTCGATGACAATAGCTAACGGTCAAAACAAGAAAGCTGATGTGACACTTTTGAAAGGCGAACAATAGACCGAATAAACACTTGAACAAGATAATATACATTAAAATTCCAACAACCATGAAAATAAACAAGAAAAACAATACTCACAAAATCCAAATGACAAAAAGTGACAGAAAAAGCAACAAAAGATGACAAAAGCAAAACTCACCCAGAAAAGTGTTGCAAACTCCACCAAAGCCTCCTTCATCTCCTTGTGAATGTTACACTTCCAAGATAGAAATTGAAAATGAGCTCTAGGAGTGTCAATTAAATAGATCTACACTGATTGAGGCTTATGACATGCATGCCTAACATCAAGGAAAAAGCGACACTTGGCGAAACGTTCTAAAAATAATAATTGTGCCACCTTTGGGAAAGAAATTACTAAATCCCTATTTTATGGGGATTATTTTTTCATTTTGATTTTTTTTTCTTCTTTTCTTTTTCGCCAAACTGATAAGCACACTGCCAAGAAGGATTGTGCAATTCCCGAGGTCTTGGAAACTTCTTGACTTAGTTTATTGCGCAGTTTCTAAGATCAAGGAAGTGTTTGTGTAGTTTCCATCAACAAGGATAAGTTGTCATCCATAACTGCACAATTCTCAAGATCAAGGCTGGACTTCCAAGAAGGATTGCACGGTTTCTAGATGTAAGGATGGCCTGCCTTCCAAGACTGCATACTTTCTAGGGGAAAGCCAAGCAATGCTACAAGGTCCAGTCAAAAGCTTTCTTTTGGATGCAAAAGTTCAGATTAAGGTGAAAACAAAGATCCATAAGCACATCATAAAAATATAAGTCTTTAACATACCATGAATAATTGATGATAGTAGAGGATAAGTTCTTGTGGACAGAGGGAAGGCTCTCAAATCAAAGCATAGGAAAAAATTTGGATCGTTGTTGTAGTAGCTACAACACCTGTCGACACACTGGTAGAACTCTAGTTGTCTATATGAGTCTTGTCTCCTACAAAATAGGTCTAATTGTTCAGGAAATATTGTTAATTTCATTGATCACCATAGCTCCTTCTCTTAGCTTACATTAAAGATATAGTCCCTATCATTCTCTTCATCGGCGACACAATTAACTAAGCTAAGTAAAACTAAGTTTTTTCGATTGGGGATGAAGAGTATATAAATACACAAGTGAAAATAATACTCAAAGTCCTAGTTTTCATCTCTTATGCTTCTCTATTGCCAGCAAGCCTATATAGTACCTCGAAAACATCACTTTAGAAACAGAAACATTGCTTTGCTTCCAGTGAGCCTCGATAGTACCCAGGTGGAGTTTCTTTCTTCACCTCTCTGTGCATCCTTTCTCTTCTTTTGCCTTTATGCTATTTTTTTAAATTCTTTTTCATTTTGTTCACAGAACTATGCAGAGGCACTTACTGATTTAATGAGGTGAAAGAGGGATACAGACTTATTGAGAGAAGAAAAGGTTGTCCTTTCAAAGAAGGATATTTATATACCTCTGAAAAACTTGTTAAAGTTTCCACGCCTCCTTACTCTACTCGACTTAGCTGACGAGGAAATGAAAATATAAGACTGGTTATAACAGGCAGTACTAGTTATAGATTCAAGAATTGTGATTTCACTATGGTTTTATCCAAGAAAGAATGTATTTTCCATTTAAGTATCATCAACGAAAATATGCAAGATTTACACAAAGAGAGGGAATATGCAGATAACCAAGCGTTGATAGTAGTACAATTTCTCATGGACTTCACCTTGCTTTCTTTGGAAACGAAACACGTTATCATGCAGAATCTATCCTACAACTGAAAGAAATAAAAATACTAGGGAAGAAATTAAATCAAACAAAACAAAACAAATAAAACAACAAACTACCCCTACTCCTACACTAACCAAGAATAGGCCAGACTTACGTAAAATGAAATTTCGTGTGTAACCACCGATGCATTGGCTGGCCTATATAGGTGAGGGAATGCACATCAAGAAAGATATTCAAAGATAAAAACAAGCAAGAAAGATAAAGAGGTTCATACCATGACATTCAAAATTTGAAAATGCATGCAAAAAAATATGGAAGAAAATCACATGCAAAGCATTATGTGGATGCACTATGGTGTTCAAACACACTGTGAATCAAAGACACATAAAAAACTTTTGAACTTCGAAACTGGGTGAATATAAAAAAGTAATAAAAGAAAAATTTTGTAACAGAGCTCGCCAGGTATGACTCCTTGAAATATTGTGCAATGGGGTCGTGAAAAATAGATGGAGGATGTGAAATTTAAGATATAAATAGAATTTCAATTTGTGTGAAGGAGTGATGAGGAGCCTTGAAAGATATATTGCTATTTTAATTAGAATTAGATCTGGCCTCAAGACTGCGAGCACCTAGCATGACCATCAACTTGGGCTGAAGTGCCTCAACAGCTTGTGGAAGTTCCAAAAGATCAGAAGATAGATCATCGAAAACTAGTGGCTTAAAAAGATCAACCATTGAAAGACCAGAGTCATGACAAAATGAATCAATGAAGAGATAGTGATAGCCACGATCAGAAAGTTCAAGATAAAAAATAGAGGAATCCTCATGATATGATGAATCATAAAGAGGGGAGTATTGAAAACAAGAAATTTCAGCCTCTAATTCTTCATGATGATTTGATGATGGATTGGGAAGATCAAGAAGAGAAGATTTTTCCTCTCCACGTTCATCTATAAAACTGACATCCCATGGGTTATAAGTGTGATCGCAAATAAAATCATAAAAAATTGATTCTTTGAAAGATTCAACGGGAATAAAATAATAGTGGAACATGTCAGGATAATGAGGGAGAGGTGCGGAAGGACAAATATCAACCTTCATCGAATATTCTTGTTTAGAGATAGAATCACACACATAGTCAATGTAAATGATATTGCATTTTATTTGCTCAACACTAACTCCATCCTAAACTTGATCCTCATGAACATCAACAGAAACAACTGAAATAGAAGAACCAAAAAACTCACAACCAGGAGGACCAAAGGAATCAATAGATGGAGGACGAGGAGATTATACATCATTGCAAACATTAGATTTGTTGTCCAAACTTGCACTAACATTCTGATTATGTGCAGTGGGAGAAGATCGTGGTAAATTAACAGATGAAATCTCAAGTTCTCCCACCTCAACGTGCAGAAATGGAGTTGTTATATGAATGGAAGACGAAGAGTCATTTGGAACAGTAACTTTGTTCGTCACATGTTTAGAAGCTCTAAAATTGAGATATGTTAGGACACTTTCGAAAGACTCCTATTGATGTGGATTCATCGAAATGTGAACAAGAACTTCAAATTTCTCTTTCATTAAATTCTAATTAATATCATCTTTAGAAAATTCAAAACAAAAATGAATGAAGCAATCATGAAAACCATCAAGAGATTCATTAGGTTCTTTTTGGAATCACATGATTATCTTGAAAATAGATTTGTAATCATACCTGTCAAAGCCGTGATAAATCTCCTTGATAATATGTTTGGAATAGTGAATGGAAGAATATGGCAATGTGTAACACCATTCCTTTATGTGCGCTTCAAATGTGAGGATGAGCAACCTGCAAGCAATATACTCATAATGAATATTGTGTTTTGTGCAAAATTTGAAAAAATGAGTGGCGTTCTCGAGAATGGTTGTTCGATCGTCGCCATTGTATTTTCATATTTGACAAGTCATGAATTATTCCACGGGCACTTTCATATTTTCGGTTCTAGAAAAACATGTCGGGGTTATGATTTAGGGATAAGCCATTAATGATGTCGAATATTCAAACAAAACTCTTGCGCTCAGCTTGTCATATGGCCCTCCTTCAAGTGTCAGAAATGTTGATCATGCTAGACCCACCAACATTCACGGGATATCCCCGATATGAAGCCCCAATTAGACCTCACACCATTTGGTGTAGAAGTTCCATTTGGATTACAACCTAGTTTTCGATGCAATGGGTTTTAATGATGTGCCTTGGTTGCAATAATACATAGAGTGATATGTGGTTACTTTGGTGGGAACAAGTGTGTGACTCTGCGAAAAGTCAAATGAAGTGCATGGAGATTCTAACAGACAAAGGGAAAATGACTGAGTCCCTTAGAAGCTTGTAATAGTGCACATATTGAAAGGAACACACAAACATAAGGTTGGGATGGGGTCCTTGGGGTCAATTTTTGTCAGTTAAGTCAATTTTGGTAATAGTTTTTGTTAAAGAATGCAAAGTCTTCGTGAAATGTGGAAGCGGAGTGCAAAGCTAAGTAAGAGTCAAAGGGGAATTAATCCCTTGTATGGGTAGGTGATAGGATGGTTTTGAGACTCGCCCATGGTTTGCAGGCCATGGTATTGTAATGAAAATGCTATATATAGTTGAGGCATAGCGAGTCTAAGAAGGTAACATTTTGTGAAAAATCATTGTAAGAGAAAGGTGCTAAGGCAAGAAAGGTTTGCTTCATGTACTTAGGTGAAAGGGGGAGGCTCTTGTAGCTAAGTTCGTGGAGACCTTGGTAAGTCCACAACTAAGTGCGTGGGCCCCTGTAGCTAGGTGCACAGGGATGAGAAGTATGTAACTGAACGATTATACTTAATAAACATTGTTTTGAGCCGAATTTGTGCATTGGTACCTTGTTTATTGTTTCAGTTAAGTTTGTAAATCTCCGTGATCTGTTATGACTTATGTGAATTAACGCTTGTTTATTAAATGAAAGTATTGGATCTATATATTTTATGCATGTTAATAACAATTTAAGACCTTTGCAAAGAGTTGGAAGCTGTTGGAATAGATTTACAATAGTTAATTAATCAGAAGAGTTAGGGTTACGTGAAGGTAGATTTGAATCTTCAGATCCTTAGGAAGAACATCACACATGTGTCTAGATGCAGAGACCTGGTTCTACCATTCCCCAATATTGCTTTGGGTGAGACTACAGCCTGCGCTACATAGGTTGTTGCCAAAAGGGCCATCAATTAGGGTTTTGTTGGTTGGCATAGTTAAATTTGAACTTGGGTCAAGCCCCATCAAGCCAACACATAAAGAGATCACAAGCTAATCTATGAAATAGTTCACAAGTTAACAGTGATAGAATTAAACAACAACACGAATTCAATAAGATTTATACCAATGAAAACGAAATAGTTCATAAGCATAAGCGTAAGTTAAATATAATACATTTCAAACATAATAAGAATAGTCCTACTATATTAACAACATATGTATGAAAGTGTGTCGACTCTAAGATTTTATTAAGTGAAAGTTCCATTCATACATATACCATTGATGAAACACTAGCCCCAAAAGTGGAACATGAAGTCAAAACTTGCTTCTCCAACTAAAGATACTCCCGCTATCCTACGGAGAAGCCAAGTCTCTCACAAACTGTCAAGATCCTGATTCTAAGCCTACACCTAGCCAAAAGCTTGGCTCCCTAAAGCCCTTTACATGTGTTATGCGAATATATTTATAACAAGAGGGGGTCACTCTTCAACTCTCCTTTGTGACTCTTGGACTTCTCTCATGCCTCTCCAACTTCTTTATTAAAATACTTGCTACATTACATTGTGACTCTTCACATTCCAATATTCACACTTGGAATTCTACTTACAAATTAATCACAAATAATATTCCAATTTAGACTCGTACCCATATAAGAAAAAACTGGGTAGATCCAACTAGATAGCCTAGTAAGACAAAACATATCATGCTTGAGTTTGAGGAAACTCTAGCTCACCAACTTCCAGTTGAAGTTTCTCGGCGATATGGCGGTGCCAAGCTTTGTACTACGTGATGAAATCCCCAAACTTTGAGATGGCGTCTGGTTGGAAGTGGACTCTAACCTCCCATTAGAAGATTTTTAAGGTCTAAAATGGGCCTCCTAAGGAAATTATAAATTAATAGTGGAAATAATAAAATAATATTAGATTACATCATCAAATTTTAGAGGGAAAAAGATAAAACTATTTTTTCAACTCGTATTTTCAACTTATCTCCATACGGGTTTACTGAAATTTCAAGCGGAAAAACTCGTTGGGTGTAGAATTTGATTCCTCATACAAGGAGTGCCCATGTTGCATAATTTCGATCGAGCCTGCTACACGAAAATCGAGAAATAATTGAAAACATGATTGCAATCACATTTTATCATTTATTTCTCATTTTTTGTGTAGTAGGGTCCTTCGAAAGTATGCAACATGGGTACTGCTTGGATGAGGAATTAAATTTTGCATCCAACGAGTAATCCTGCACGAAATTTGAGGAAAAAATTAGGGAGATAAGTTGAAAATATGAGTTGAAAAAATAGTTTTATTATTTTATTATTTTTTAATCTTTGTACCTTTTACTCCAAAAATGGTGAATCATCCACCATGGTTGACATCATGATCTTGAATCCTATTGGTTCTTATAAAGTCTATTTTGGTTGTACATTTTTCTTAGGAGGCCCATTTTAGACCTCAAAAGTACCCTAATTATGGAGTCCAGGTACAATAAGTTGGAACCACTTTGTGTTCCCTTCTTGAGCAAGGGAAACATTATGTTGATTTGGATAGGGCCACCAATGTACTTGTGCATACTTTGTCTATTTACTTCAATATCCTCCTTGATGGTTACTTGTCTCCAATGTTCCAACTATTCATCTATATCCTGCCTGACTTGGTTCCCATGCTTGATCTTTATGAGTGAACCGACTAATGGGATCTTGTGGGACTTCACCAAGAATTCCATGTTATTGTATAATTGTGTGTATGAGGCATGAATGCTGCCAATGAATGAGGCAAGTTGTTTGTTATTCTAGATCAGTATCCAAATTCTTTCTTTCTCTAGACCTGCTTGTTTCTTTGTTTTCTTTCCCAATTCAAGTGGCACCCCTTTGTATTTCATTAAGCATTCATGCATGACAGTGATGACAGCTTGTATTTTCCTAAGATTTTTGAAAAAATATTTACATTGTTGCTATAATCCATGCAAGTGGACAACTTCCTTATGCATGGTAACAAGCTTCTCATAAAAACTCTGCATCGTCTCTCCCAGTGTCAATACGTCACTGAGTATTGCTGCCTTGGTTTCTTCCAGATGGGCCTGTGCGGAAGCTACATTCTCTACCTCTTCTCGAAGGTGTTAACCTCTTGCCTAGCATCCTGTAAGTACTTTGCTAGCTGTTTTTTCTCAGCCATCAAATACTCTTTGTTTGACTTCGAAGCACCTATGAAGGCCAATTTGGCTGCAGTAATGGAACCTAGATTTCTTCTAGTGTCGGTTATGATGACCCTTCCTTTGATAAATACAGGAGATTCAAGGTCATCTGGAAAATTTTTCTTCCTCGCTTGTACAATATTTTTCTGAAGCTCGTCATAGGTCAGATTATACATACCCATAACAAGACCATCATCAAGGTGAACAATTTCCTCTTCCTCGCTTGGAGCTTGCTCTGTTGGAGGATGAGGATACTACGAGGTGAACTTCTGTGTACTCAACATCAAGTCGACATCTTGGTTTTGCAGCTTCGACTCCTCCATGTCTTGAATTTCAATCAAATCCTCAATTTCTTGAGCGAGCTCTTTGTCCTGCATTAGTTTTCTCTCCTCCTCTCATCGTTAGTTATTTTCTAGCTCTTTATCTTGTCTTTGTGTTGTTTCTTCTTCTATTTCCTTCACTCCGTGCCTTTATTCTTCTCCATACTTATACTTCTCTTCTTCTTCTTCTTCTTCTTTCCTCTTCTGATCTTGTTCTTCCCTCTACTTCCATTATGCTTCCTGAACCCTTTGTTTCCTCCTCTTCCTTGCTTCTATTACTACTCTTATAATGGTTGGATATGATATCATCTTACAACTTTGTTCTCCCCCTACACTGTGTACTTTCCCTTCTCATGCACTAGGTTGCACACTTCTATTGGTGTTGCCTCTGGAGTGCCTTCCTACTGTAGAGAAACTTGTGAAGTTCTTGAAAAATTAATTGGCTTGCGAGACTTGGAGGAATTGTAACAATTCCTCCATCCATCCTCCTCCTGCTAGTGAAAGGTTTTGCTTAGCCACTAAAAATAGATCCTTGCATAGTGGTATTTGAAAATACTCCTCGGATTGTATGGATTGAAGTCTTGAGTATCGAATGCAAATCTCTCTATTTTTTTCCCTTTGGTATCCACAACTTTCAAGTTCTTGATCTTGTACAATCTCATCTGCAAAGGAATGATAGACCAAGGTGATTTATTCTTCCTATACAGAGTTGTTGATAACATTGTGGAGAGATGATAAACAACCTCTTGCATGACTAGCTTATCAGTGGCATACCTCGGTAACAGATGCGATGACTTTTGTTCATTGAATACCTTGAGGAAAGTGCCATCTAGTGAGGCAAGCCAATATACTATATGCAATACTACTTCCATTTCCCCATGTGACATGAAAGGTGGCTCTTCCTCAAATATCATCTTGTATAGTGAAATGAGGAAGTGATCAGTTAGCTTCTCCATTACTCCTTTGTGATTGGACTCCAAAAGAAGCTTGCAATAAACATACACGGCAGTCTCCTTTCGTGTCCATGTCAAATTCATGCCAGAGAATGCATAGTGTGTGTAGATTGAAAACACTAGATATGTAGACATACAAAATCTAGCTTTCCTGCCCTTGGGTGGAATAAGGGAATTAGGTACATGGATCAACAACTGTTGAGCCAAAAAATCTGACCTTTGAATGACTAACCTATGTTCACAACTAGGTCCAATAAGAAAGCCCACCCTTCAGGAAAGGTCTCAGTCCTCTACTAACTATAGATTCTACAACATAAGATGATCAATAGCTAATAAGACCTCCTAAGAGATCTTATCTTGTATGTGTTGGTGGGTGTCTGAAAAAACTTCATTGGCTCTTTCACCCAGCCTTTAACAATCTCCTTGGTGCTCAACTAGTTAGTTTTGACATAGAGGAATAAATCCATGGGTGATTATAGATTAGGCAAATGATACATGAGATGATAATTTGCTACCAGAAAATAAGAAATCCTTCATCCGATGGTACTGCAAAGATTCGTAGTCTTTGGATCGGTGTGATATATTATCCAACTAATAACATCTGCACATGGAAATGATGGGCACTTGCATGTAACCATGTGTAACCTCGACTTCTCGACATTGACATACACATGTCAGTGTTGCAGATTTTCTTTGAAGGTTCTTGCTAATAAAATTTCATTCACCTTCTTCAATGTGAGATTTGATTCCTTCTCTACAAACAATTGAGTGTCTTAGTATAATGGCAAGTAAACTAGTGTGCTCTCAACTGCCTCTCTGGTGTTGCTCTTTATGGGATCCTTTGAATAATTTGCCTTGGGTGCCATGATAACAATAACTAATGAAGAGAAGTGTTCAACACTTTCAATACTAGAGGGAGGAAAAAACACTCATGGAAGATACTAAATTAGCTTCAACAAATCAACCTACAAAGGAAGATTAGGCACAACCATGTGCATTGAATGGGGAAGATTTCACAATTTTGGAAGTGAAGGGAGGGATACTGGCTTAGGGAACTATGCATTGTGCAATCTCGATAGCTAGTGATGCAGCTTGAGGCGAGAGACTTCGTAATGGGTAGTTCATCCTAGGCAGAGTGTGGGAGAGACAATGCATTGCACACTCTCAGTGGCCAAGGTGGTAGGCCTAAACCCTAGATCTACATAATGCATAGCTAGGTTAGCCTATACTGCACATTGCACATTCTCATAGGCCTGCTAAGAGTTTGAGCCTTGGAATTGAAAAATGTTCAGCTACACAACGTGAAAAATAACCAAGGGATGAGTAAAAATTCATGCTACGAGTGTGGGAAACATGCATATATGAGTGATGGTTCATGTTAAAGTGTAGATATGACTAAGTATGGATATATCAATGTAAAATAATCACGGAATATCAACATGGAAAAGTAAAAACAAACATGCAAGAAGAGTTGCCGGCAACAACGATCGCTAACGAGAAAAACATGAAAATTAATTTAACACTTGTGAAATGAGAACGTCAGACTGAATCAACACTTGAAAAAGCTAATATACATTAAAATTCCAACAACCATGAAAGGAAACAAGTGAAACAATACTCGCAGAAGACAAATGACAAAACAAAAACTCACTTGGAAAAGTGCCAAAAACTCCACCGAATGCTCCTTGAACTCCTTAGGAATGCTAGAGTTCCAGGATCAAATGTACAAATGAGCTCTAGCAGTGTCAATTCAATATATCTAGACCTATTGAGTTTTATGATGCACATGCCTAAAATCAAGGAAAAATTAACACTTGGTGGAAAATTTTAAAATAATAATTGTGCCACCCTTGAGAAACCAATTAGTGAATCCCTATTTTCGAGGTATTATTTTTTATTTTTTTGTTTTTTTCCTTTTCGAGGAACTAGGATGCATATTGCCATGAAGGATTGCACAATTCCCTAGGATTGGGAAAGTTCTTGACTCATTTCATTAAGTAGTTTCTGAGCTCAAAAGATGGTTTGCACAATTTCCATCAACAAGGTTAGCCTGCCATCCAAAACTGTACAGCTCTAAAGCTCAAGACGAGCTTTCCAAGAAGGATTTCACAGAATCTGGAGGCAAGGTTGGCCTTCCTTCAAGATTGCGCACTTTCTAGGGCCAAGCCCAACAATGCTAAAAAGTCAAGTTAGAAGCTTGCTTTTGGCTGCAAAAATTTATATTAAGGCGAAAACAAAGAGTCACAATCACAACATAAAATAATAAGTCTTTAACATTCCATGAGTACTTCACGACATTAGAAGATAAGCTCCTATGGATAAAAGGAAGGCTCCAAAATTAAAGCATATACAAAATCTTGGAGGGTGGTTGTGTTGAGAAAAAAATACAAGTAGATTAGGGTTTCATTTCTCTTTCTTGATAATTACTTGTGATTTATGTTTCCTTCTTTAAATTATTTATTATCTTATATTTCATCAGGAAATTACCATATTATCTGTGTATGAAGATCACAAAAACAAAAGACACGAGATGTAGGCACTCTGCCATGGAAAAAGCCCCCTCGAGGGGAAAACCTAGTTAAAACTTATCTTCCTTTAATAGTTTTATTTGAGACTCTTTAACCTAGACATAGATCAAACCTTCCCACCACACCAAGTAATCCCTTCCAGATATTCGAGCCTTTTACAACATAACTTCCACCCCAACAACTTTGACTATGTAGCTACTTACAGCTTCAAGTAGCAACTGGCTACAACAACACGTGGAATACTTCAATATCCCAAACTAAGGCAACAAAGGTACCGAGAGTAGAACCAAAACTTTGATTTCTTCCTTATCCTTAGCCTTGACCCAACTCGCACTTATTTTGGCTTTCTTAAAGCACTTTTCACAGTTTCACTAGAGATATGTAACTTGCTTGAGATTAAATACTCCAAATGAATTTGATCTCATTCTATTTATAAGCTCCAGGTGAAGTCGAATTAGCATCCCTTAGGCCGAATTTGTTTGGAGGTTAAATATATCATATTTGACTCAATAATAAAACTTTTTACATGATTCCAAAGCCCAAGAAGGGTCTCTTTAAATGTACAATGACTCTATTAACTCAATATTAATCCTAGGAGTCCATAATGGGGAATTTGACTAATATAATAATGACCCAAGAATGAAACTAATGCTTTAATAAGTCGCTATGTTGTAACAACTACAACCACCATCCAAATGTTTTCCTTAGCTTTGTTTTGGAGCTTCCCTACCAACCATCCTCAACAACATGTATTACACTATCAAGTACAAGAGCTTTAGTGGTTTTCTAGTAGATTTTCATCCTGTGCATGATAACTTGTGCATGATAGGATGTTTCTCTAGACTTGGTCTAGCTGCAGGATGAGAAACTCCCTCAAGAAATTGTGCAATTCTATAGGGGACCAACCTTCCCTCTAGAAATTGTGCAATCCTGATTGGCATCCTGCTGGGCTCTAGAATTGCATAATTCTTCCTGTTAAGCTTCACTGGAAAATCTATGCAATCTATGCAAATAGGACTACTCAACCCATAAATTGTGCAATTCTAGGCAATAGTTAGCTACTCAGCCAAGAATTGTGCAATCCCTCTCAGCAGCCAACCCATTTCCCTCCCAGAAATGCACAATTTTTTTGCATCAGCCAACCAGGCTGTTGCATGTGCCTTTAGGTTGACCGATTCCCTCTGCGCCTGAGAAAAACTAATTTGCATGCATGGAATACTTATCCCAAGGTAGCATGTAGAGGCATACCTTGATTCAAGGATCTATTTTTAACAGTTGAAGGTTACATGTAAGGATCATTTCAGAAACCTCCCACCAAGTGTCGCTTTTCCTAGATTTGTGGCATGCACGTCACAACCTTTATTTTATCGAAAATCATCAACTGAATGCTATAGAGCTCATTCCTCACATCGACCTTGGAGCTCTGACATACCACATTGCATCTAGGAGTCTTTGACACATTCAACTCAACTGTTTTGGGGGTAAGCCTGCTTTTCATGTCTTGCATTGCGTTTCTGTCACTTTTTGTGTTTTGCTTCATGTGAGTGTTGTCTCCTTTATTTCATTGAGCGCTTGCTATCGTTTTGATGTATGCTGGCTTGTAGAAGCACTGTTTTAGTTTTTGTTTGCATCTCACTACTATCACATGCATGACATTGTTTTTCACCGACGGTCGATTTTGCGGCGACTCGCTTCACACACATGCATACTTTCCAATTTTTTGAATCCTACACTTATTTTTGCAGGAATGGTCATTCACTCTTATTTGCACTCATCTCACCATGCATGCAAACTTCTCATGTTTTCAGTAGCTCTTCGGTCGGTCTGGGCTGCCTCTGCCCGAATCGTGCCCTACCCAGCTAGCACTGCACATTTCCAAAAGTGAAGGCTTTGCCTTCCCTCATGAAATTTTGCAAGTCTTGCCTAGCAATAACCTCTAGACTTGCATTGTGCAATTCTTGGAGGTAGTGTCCTGTTGGCCCAAGAAACTGCGTAATTTAGTTTTCTGGTTGTATGTCACTGCTAAATGGAATTTGACATTGCGTAGTTTTAGTCCTTAGCAGGCCAAGATGGATTATGCATTGCGCAGTTCCAGCAGTCAGTCAACCTCCTAATAACCCGAACTATGCCTTCCATAGTTTTGGCAGTCACTCTCCCAACCTCCCAGTACAAATTGTGCAACCTTCATGATTAGCCACACATGTATGTTACAAGTCAGTTCTCAAGTTCATTTTGGTTTTCGACTGACATATTGCTTGCCATAAGTGTTGCTATGTCTACACATATCGTAGGTATTCATATGCCTCTTAGCAGCATAGGTATAATGGTTTCCAGGGGAGTAGAGTCGAAGACACCATTCAGAGCACACTTGGGGATGCAGCCAATGAAGTGTCTATGAACTTGCCTACCCATGAAGAAATCAAGTTGTTCATAGACAAGGACATCAAGATAAGATGGAATCAACATAACAACAAGTAGCACCAACAACAACAGCTGGAGGAAGCATACTTTCACGCAACGAATGCAAGAGGAATGTTGTTGACAACACAAAGGCGGAACAAAGTTGCAAACTCAAGCATATCCACTTGTAATGAAAGCAACTTTGGAGATCAAAGCTGTGAGGTGATGGTGCAACATGAAGATTGCACAAAGGAAGAGAAAGGAGTAGAGAAGGAGTTTCATGTGGTGAAGAAACAACTCGAGGAAGAACAAGATTTGCACAAATGAGAGAATGAGTTGCAGGGCGAATAGATACAGTAGGGGGAGAAACATGCATATACATATGGAACTATGCCCGTACAAGTTATATATCCATCCTAACAGTTGGAATGGAGCAGACAAGGTGAGCAATGTTGTTGATCAAAAGTAAGGGAATTCAACAGTGTCCATGTCATTATGTGCAAACATGTGATCCCACCCATTTGGCACAATCATCGAGGTGAAGACAAGAAGCTAGTATGAATCAGGATGAACATGTAGTTTGACAGTTGATGCACATGACCACCAACACACACTTGAAGATTAGCATGGACACTATGCATTAGTGTTTTTCCGTTTCAACTGCACCCAAGACGACTATGCACATGTTATCAGACGAGTTGGACAGAGGAGCCATATCAGTGCAACTAGATGCAATGGAGGCAAGAGTTAGCCTTAGCAAGATGTCACCGTTGAGTGCACAGACACCACCACGGACAACCAAGCTTGGCAGCAAGTCACCACCTTCGACCATCACAAGGATTTCAAAGAGTTGGTCTCACCACAACGGTCCAAGTGCCAGTGATGTCTTTCATGGCTTGCTCAAGCCATTTTGTCTCACATGGGCACATGTGCATTGTAATGTAATGTCTTGTTAAGTGGAAGTTCAAGTGTCGATAGTTGGATGTAACAATCATAGAGTAGCTGAAGAGTCATGAGGATAGATGAATGGTCTCAAAGGGGAATGTCAAGGGTCACCCCATCCTTTGCTATAAATAGGAACTCATAACTCATTGTATAGGCTTTTGGTCAACCAATATTCCAATAGGAATATCATAGAGAAATATTGGACATTATTGTAACGAGCCTTGGCTTCTCCACTGCGTAGAGCTAGTATATCTCTTTGGAGGAGTAGGCGCGTGTGGCTGTAAGGTTCCATTGTTAGAACTATTGGTTGGACATGGATGTATTGTATGGCTCGAACTTACACTTCTTAATATAATAGAGCCAATGTGTTTCATGCATATGTTGTATTGTATTTCAGCTATCTTAAGTACTCTAAATGATATATGTATTTGTTTGTTTACTCATGCATATGTAGCTATTTCTTTATATGTATGTATGAATATTTTGGAAATGTGTTGTTGGTTTAATCATCACTTTGGATTGATAGCTAACTTTCCTTCCATGTTGTGATGCATCTTTTGTTATGCATTCCATTCTTAACCCTATTCTATCATAGGTTTCCAAGGGGTGCACTCACCTCACTTTCTCTGTGTTAGGAACGTTCATGCATCTTCCTTGACTTACCACATATGTCACACCCTTCTTACCAATAGGAACATCTTACTTTCCTATGTGTGAAACCGCGATCAAGGGATTACCGTATGACCCACTGCTGGAACTCCTATACCAAACGGTCTGAGGTCTAATTGGGACTTCTTACCGAGGAGATCCCCTGACATGTTAGCCGGTCTAGCACCGTCAACATTTTGGCACTAGAAGGAGGGCTAGATGACAAGTTGAGTCCTCGCATCTATTTTCAATCTCTACACATCTATCATGACTAACTATAGAGTTGCTATTCCAGAGTGTATGTCTTATGGAAACGACTTCATTATCTCAGAAAAGCTCTCAGATAACTTGTCACATAAAACATACGATGGTGGAGGCCACGTAGCCTTGGTTAGGCACGTGGCCAGTATTATAGGTTCATGTGAAAGACATGGAATCTTTGAAAAATACATGACCTGTGCATTTTTCGTCTGCATGCTTCAAGGGCACCCAATAAACTGGTCTGCCACATTGCCAGAAAAATCTATTATTTCTCTCGCTCATCTAGTCGTAGAGATAGACCATGCTTTCAATCACTTTAATCGTAAAGCACTCGACAAAGAAATTTTGAAATTATGAAAAGAAATCGATGAACCCGTTGAACAATTTTACACACGCTTTTGTAATCTTGCAAACCGATTCCCCAAAGATGAAATTGATTTGGAATTTCTTGATGGGAGATTTGAATATCTTCTTTACATATATGAAAATACAAAATTCTTGAAATCATTTGAATCTTGCTCAACACACTTCGGTGATGGAGTTATGCGATCACAGACAGGCACAGTTGCTTTCAGGAGTGTCTGTCCGCCTTCATCTCATCAAAGAGCTCCACCATCATAGAGTGATGTGGGAGATTATCCACACACATTTGATGAATTGTCACATCCTCCCACCCCACCTACTCTTGATATATGTGTAGATTTGGCTTGCAAGCCTGTTGGTTGTCATGTGGATTCGTTCCCTCAACCTCCATCCCCGTGTTCTGTTGATCCTCCAGATTGTATGATATTGTGTTCTTCCATTCTGGACTTCTCACTTGCTGTGAACGAGGATAAAGTTGTTGACTTATTTGGTGTTATGCAGCCAACCTATGCCATCATTCATGATCAGTGTGTGTGGGAATCTAAAGAATAACTTCTGGTGAAGGATGACTCCCTTCTAGCGGCACCTCATCCGCTTTATCTTGACATCCCTTGTGATTATGCCACTGCTGATTTCCCCTGTGAAAACTCATTTCCAGATGTTTCTACTTCCGATCATTCACAATACAAATCAGATGTCAGTCTGTCATTACATTACAGAGAGGAAACATCTTCCTTCAAAAATATATCCAATCTGTCATCTTTAATTTTTGAAAACATAGAGGGTGAACATCCTTGCTTCTCCTCAACCCCTCTACACGATTCATCAAATCATGAGGATGCCGACAAACATCTTGAATTTTTTTTATCTTAGTTGTCGTCATATTTCTACTTATTCATTCGATCATGATGTTGATTCAGTCGTTGTTAATCTATATAAGGCACTGTTCTACGATGATCTATCTGTCAATGAAGTCGATATCCCCATACTATCAAGGAACATCAGCCCGAGCTAATGGTTATGTCAGGTCCTTGCTATCCTGAGGTTGTTTTCACTTCTGAACACGAAATTATTGAAACACATAAGGCTCCTCATCACTCCCTACTTTACATTGAAGATCAACCAAACACCAAAATTTTTCTTCCTCCACTCGAACTACATGATCCCATCGCTCCTGCACTAGAGGAATCTTACACAACAAGCACACTTGCAAAACGTAAGTGGTCTATCTTTCTCCCATTTTCTTGCATGCCACAGTCAAGAGAATGCCTACACTTGACATTTGCATGCAGTGTAGCATAGTACCATGGCAATTCCATAGAGTTCATGTCATGCGCTTTCACTCATTTTTGTTCTGTGGACACTTGTTAACTCAGAGTGTGTTTGTCATCATTGTTATATCTTTCTTGTTTGCTGGTTCACATAATTGTGTTGTCCACGAACTATGCCTTCACCAACATGGGTCGACCAATGCATCAGTGGCTACATTGGAAATATTACTTCATGTGATCAGGCCCATGTATTGTTAGCTTAGGAGTAGGAGTAGTGTTTGCTTGCATGCATGTTTTCTTCTTTCTTTGTGTGTTTGATTTCTTGCTTGTTTGTTTGCTTACTCTCTTTGCTTTCACAATTGTTTCTTCTTCTTGCTTTTTTTTTTCTTTTTATTGTCCATAGGTTAGTTTTGCATGGATCGCGTGTGACTCTTGAAACAAGCAGGGTAAAGTATAAGAGGATTTGTATAGCTATCAACATTTGGGTACCTTTTGTCTGCTCTCTTATGTAAGAACTTTTTGTCTTCAGTCCACAATACATCAATGGAAAATATGTACTGTTCGAAGTGAACCTTGGTGAAAACACAATGCTTGCATGCTAACTAGTATCACTTACTCTAGTAGGATATTTTTGGGTTAATCCTTGGTAGCTCAGTCAAGTAGAATAAGGTGAGGGGGAAAACCTTAATAAGAACATCAGACGTATATAACAAAATACTTCTCTAAAGGAACAACATCTTTTTCTCTAAATAAGTCAGGATCCCTCTTCCGCCTATGAAATGAATAAGTGCTATGCACAATTATCAAAATGAAAAAAAAATGAAAAGTGAAAACTTCAGAAAAACTGAAAAATTAATAATGTGAAAGAAGAGAAAGCCTTCCTGCACAAAGAGGTGATGCAAGTAACTCTGCTGGGGTACTAACCATGCTCGCTAGTAGCAGAGTGATTCTTTTGTTCCTACGTGACTCCACTGGGGTATTTTCCAGGCCTACTGGTAGTGGAGCAACACCAGAGATGAAATTAAAACTCTACACTGCTTGTGCACCAATATACCCCTCATCCCCAATCAAAATAACTGTGTTAGCTTGGCTTGGAATGTGTGTCAATCGACCAAGGGGTTGGCAGATGCTACATCCTATAATCAAGCAAGTGTGGAAACTAAGATGAACATAGAACTGAATAATACTTCCAGAGGTGTTAAACTTGCTTTTCACGAACAAGGTCCATTTAGAGAGCTAGAGTTCTACCAATGCCTCACCAAGTGTTGTAGCAGCTATAACCACCCTCCAAATTTTTTCCTTATATTCATTTTGGAGCCTCCCTACCAACCATCCTTAGTAGCATGTCTTGCACTGTCAAGTACACGAGCTTCAGTGATTTTCTAGCATATTTCCAGCCTCTGCATGAGAGCTTGTTACATCCCCCTCACAAGTTGTTTCTCTGGACTTGGTCCAACTGCAAGTTGAGCAGCTCCCTCAAGAAATTATGAAATTCTGGAGGGGAACCAACCTTCCCTCCAGAATTTGCACAATCCTGATTGGCAGCCTACTAGGCTGCAGAATTGCGCAATTCGACCTGCCAAGATTCAGTGGAAAATCTATGCAATATGTCCTAGCATGATTGCTTAGCCCAGAAATTGTGCAATAGTTAGTTGCTCAGCCTATAAATTGTGCAATCCCTATGGGCAGCCAGCCTAACTCCCTCCCAGAAATGTGCAATTTTTCTCATCAGTTAAGCAAGTTGTTGCATGTGCCTTTAGGTTGACCAGTTCCCTCCGGGCCCGAGCAAAAACGATTTGCATGCATGGACTACTTATCCCAAGGCAGCATGCAAAGGCATCCCTTGATTTAGGGATCTATTTTTAGCAGCTGGAGGTTACATGCAAGGGTCATTTCAGAAGCCTCCCGCCAAGTGTCACTTTACCTAGATTTGTAAGATGCATGTCAAAACCACAATTTTTTCAAAACTCATCAATCAGACACTATAAAGATCATTCCTCACATCGACCTTGCAACTTTGACATCCCACATTGCATCTAGGAGTCGTCAGCACATTTAGCTCAGTTGTTTTGGGGGTAAGCCCGCTTTTCATGTCTTGCATTTTGTTTCTATCACTTTTTGTGTTTCACTTCATTTGAGTGTTGTCTACTTGATTTCAGTGAGTGCTTGTTGTCATTTTGATGTATGTTATCTTGTAGAAACAAGGTTTCAATTTTCATTTGCATCTCAATGCTTTCACATGCATGACACTGTTTTGCATGGACAGTTGTCATTGAGGTGACTTGCTTCACACACATGCATGCTTTCCCATTTTCTAAATCCTACATTTGTTGTTTTCATGAATGATCATTCACTCTTTTTTGCACTCATCTCATCATGCATCCAAAATTCTCATGTTTTCAGTCACCCGTCGGCAGGTCCGAACTCCTTAGCCTGGACCGTGCCCTACTCGGTTAGCACTACACATTATCGGAAGCGAAGGCTTAGCCTAGAATTTGCGTAAGTCCAGCCTAGAAATAACCTCCAGACTTGCATTACACAATTCTTGGAGGCAGTGTTCTGCTGGCCCCAGAAATTGCACAACGTAGTTTGCTGGTTTCATGTCACTGCTGACTGTAATTGCACATTGTGTAGTTTCAGTCCTCAGCAAGCCAGGATGGATTGTGCATTGCATAGTTCCAATAGTTATTCAGCCTCCTAACAGCCTGGACTGTGCCTTGCATAGTTTTGGTAGTCAGTCTCCCGACCACCCGGTAGAAATTGCGTAACTTTCATGATTAGCCACACAGGTATCTTGCAAGTCAGTTCTCATATTCATTTTGGTTTTTGAGTAACAAATTGCTTGCCATGAGTGTTTCTATGTCTCTAGGTATCACAGGTGTTCATTTTCCTCTTAGTAGCACAGGTATAATGGTTTCCAGGAGAGAAGATTCGAAGATACCATTTAGAGCACACTTTGGGATGGAACCGATCAAGTGTCTATGAACTTGCCTACCCATAAAGACATCAAGTTGTTCATAGACAAGGACATCAAGGTAACATGGCACCAACATCACAAAAAGCAACACCATCAGCAACAGTTGAAGGTATCATACCTACACGCAACAAGCGCAAGAGGAAGGTTGTTGACAACAAAGAGGCAGAACAAAGTTGCAAGCTCACGCAAATCCAATTGTAATGAAAGAAACTTTGGAGATCAAGGCTATGAGGTAACGATGCAACATGAAGATCACACGAAGGCAAAGAAAGGAACAAAGAAGGATTTGCATGTGCTGAATAAGAAACTCAAGGAAGAATAGGAGCTGCACAGATGAGAGAATGAGTTGTAGTAGGAACATGTACAACATGGGGAACAACATGCACAGAAAAATGAAACTACGCTCGTACAAGTTATAGATCCATCCCAGCAGCTTGCATGGAGCGGACAAGGTGAGAATGTTGTTGATTTCATGCAAGGGAATTCGGCAACATGCATGTCATTGTGTGCAGGCATGCAATCCCACCCATTTGGCACACTCACCGAGGCGAAGGCAAGAAGTAAGTTTAACGGTGGTTGAGCATGCAGTTTGATAGTTGATGTGCATGACCACCAACACACACTTGAAGATCAACATGAACACTATGCATCAGTGTGTTGCTGGTTCGACTGCACCCAACAATACCATGCACATGCTATCAGACGAGTTGGATGGAGGATCCATATTAATGCAACCGGATGCAACAGAGGCAAAAGTTAGCTTCAGCAAGATGTCACCGTTGAGCACATGGACACCATCTGTTAGGTCCCTATAATACTAATGATTCCCCCATTACTATTGTCATTGTATTCCTATTGTTATTTTTGTGACCTTATATTATTATTGTTAGGTCGGCTTTGGTTATATTGTGACCCCTTAGACTCCTATATATAGAAAGGAGGTTTTGTCATTTGTATCATCCAAGAATTGTTCATTTTTGTATTGTAAAGGAGGTTTCCCCCTCGAAGAGGCTTATTTTGAAGTCGTTTATCTATCTTTTCTCTCTTTTTGTGAGATGGTTTCATAACATTTGGTGTCAGAGCTTTGGATTCTAGGGTTTCACTGCTCCAAATAGGTCATCGTGGAATTTTTGCTATAATTTTTTCGCTATGAAGTTTCAGAAGCTAAAAAAAAAAACCCATTTGAGAAGAAATTAGTCTGAACCTTGGGTCCGAATTTTACTTTTCTCGCTATATTTTCGGAACTATGATCTGAGGAATATAGGGTTTTCTTAAGCTTCAAAACTTCATCTTAAACAGGTCATCATGGAAGTTTCGCTATAATTTTGTGTCTACACATATCATACTCTAAAATTAAAATCCATTTGACCCAAAATCTTTATGAATCATGGGTCTAAATTGCAGATCTTGTCTCACTATATTTTCCGAGATATAATCTTAGGAAGTTAGGGTTTTGCAGGCTCCCGAATTACATTCTAAGCAAGTGACCTTGGGAAAATCATCATAACTTTCTCTCTAAGCATTAGATTGAAATTTCGTAAGAAGCTATAGGAAGAGGATGGACTGTACTTTTCTATATATTGTTTTTAGGTCCGAAGGTTGAAATAGTAACACGTGAAACATCGTACAACTTTGATGTACTGAAAAGGTATATAATAAGGTCATCTTGGGAGGTGGGGCATAACTCTTTGTTGGCGAATCCAATTTCGATCAGACTGGTGGATATAGAAAGAGGGAATAGAGTGATACTATAGGTATGAATTTCAAAGCTTGGAGATCTGAAATTACAAAGTTATAGTCGTTCAATATTGAGCTCCTACAAAGTGAAAAAAGGGATGTAGTTTTTTTAAAATTTTTGCATAAGTTTGGTTTGAAAAATTAGTTTGAAGGAATTGAAAGGGCACAGTGAAGCATTATTATCAGTAATTGATGCCCCAAAGAAAGAAAATGGAAACATGTAGTAAGAAAGTTGAAAGCTCTAGAATGACTCATGAAGAAGAGGAAGAAATGCAACATGATATATCAAAATTACAAGAACAAGTGCAATAAATTTCACTCACACAAAAAGTGACAGAAGCTAAAATGGATGGTTTAAAGAAATACATAGAAGCAAACATGGATGATTTAAAGAATGGAATGCAAGCTAAGATGGAATATTTGACAAAAATTCTACAAGAAATTCTTACTAATGGTGAAAGAGTAGTAAAGGAAACTCATGATGAGAATGAAATAAATGTTAATCATGATTTCATAGACTCTAATGTTGGATTGAAGAACCACCATGTTCCAAAGATTGATATGACGAAGTTTGATGGCAAGGATCCGACAACATGGATACTATAGATGGAGCAATTTTTCGATCTCCATAATGTCCAAAACCCATAAAAGGTATGCATTGCAACATTATATTTGGAACCAAATCAGTTTGTATGGTTTGATGGCTTCTCTCTCATAAAATAATTGTCACTTGGGCTATTTTTACGGATGAAATGATAGCACATTATAAGGTTACAAAAAGAAACACTTTTTTTAACCAATTGATAAATCTCAAACAAAAGGGTTCAATGATGGAGCACATTGAGGACTTCCAAAAATTGAATATAAGGGTAAAAGATATTCCAGAGGAGCATATGACTGATGTGTTCATAGGGACTTTAAATGATAACATCCAACATGAGGTTTGCCTTGGGGAACCTAATTCATTGGAGAAGGCGTTTAGGTTGGCAAGAAAAATGGAAAGCAAATTATGGTAACAAGGAAGCCTACCACTGACAATCATCAAGATGGAAGTGTTGTTCCCCTAGCCATCCACAACCTACAAGGTTGACACCATAACAATTGGAAGAAAAAAGAGAAAAAGAACTTTGTTGCAATTGTGATAACAAATACAATAAAGGTCATAAGTGTGCTGAGAAGAAATTATTTTACATTGATTGTGAAGAGGAGGAAGAAAAGGAACAAGAAACGTCAAAAGAAGAGGATATTTACAAGGAACAAACCCTATAAAAAGAAGAAATGAATCCAACCATATCTTGTAATGCGGTGAATGGAATTACCACTCCTCAAACTATCAAGATAGAAGGGCATATCAAGAAGAAAAAGGTAATAGTGTTGACTGTTTCCGGCAATATACATAATTTTATTCATTTTAAGATAGCCAAGGAATTGAATTTCTTCTTATATCCCGCACTAGAGTGTCAAGTGATGGTTGCAAGTGGAGGAGCCATAACTTGCTCACAAAAGTTCCATAATATCAAGCTATCCATGTGAGAATATGTATTGAATAGCCCAATGCTTTCCATTCCAATGGGTGGTGCTGATGTTGTACTAGGAGTCCAATGGCTACAATCCTTGGGTACAATAGCTTTTAATTTTCGAGAAAATTTCATGAAATTTTATACAGAAGGAAAAGAAGTTGAATTAAGGGGTATCGTCGGGAAACCAAGAAGGATAACCATCTCTAACAGAATGACAAAGCTTCTAAAGAAAGAAAAATGAGGCATAATTTCACAATTATGTTCACTAGAGGTTCCCACATTGAAATCATCTATTTCTCCAAATCTCCAAAAAGTCTTGGTCAATCATTCCAAGGTATTTCAGAATCCCGAAGGCCTCCCACCTATTCGTGATCATGATCATGCTATTAATTTGATTCCAGGAAGTGTTCCTCCAAACATTAGGCCTTATAGATATCTCTATGCCCAAAAGAGTGAAATTGAATGTATGGTTGCAAAAATGCTAGAGGTTGGTATAATTCAACCTAGTCAAAGTTCTTTCTCTACTCCAGTAGTATTGGTTCACAAGAAGGATGGATCATGGCTCATGTGTCAGATTATAGGGAGCTCAAGAATCTCACTATTAAAGATAAATTTCCCATTCCTGTCATTGATGAATTATTGGATGAATTGCATGGATAAATTTACTTCACCAAGTTGGATCTTCATTCAAGATATCATCAAATCAGAATGAAAACTAAAACATTCTGAAAAACAACATTTAGAACTCATGAGGGTCATTATGAATTTTTGGTCATGCCTTTTGGCCTTACAAATGCACCTTCTACATTCAAGGTTTGACAATTCCATTTTCAAACCTTTCCTTAGAAAATTATTGTTAGTATTTTTTGATGATATACAAATCTACAACAAGTCTTGGAAGGATCATGTTCAACATGTTGACAGGGTGCTTCAAACTATTGGAGGAGAAACAATTATATGCAAAAGGCTCAAATGCTTCTTTCGGTTGGAGTACAAGAGGTGGAATATCTTGGTCATATTGTATCTCATGAAGGTGTTAAGGTAGACCCTAGAAAAATTAAAACCATTAAGGAATGGAAAATCCCCACATCCATAAAGAATCTACGCGGATTTCTCAGGTTGATAGGGTATTATCACAAGTTTTTAAAGAATTATGGGAGAATAGCAGCGCCTTTAACAACATTATTGAAGAAAGATGCATTTTCATGGACTCTAGAAGCAACGAAGGCCTTTAAACATCTTAAGGAGGCAATGTGCTAAGAAATGGTCTTAGCTATACCAGACTTCACAAAAACCTTTATTGTGGAATGTGATGCCTCAGGAAATGGATTTGGTGTTGTTTTAATGCAGGAAGAAAGACCCATTGCTTTCGAAAGTCGTCCAACCAAAGGAAAGTATTTACACAAAGCTATTTATGATAAGAAAATGTTGGAAATACTACACGCACTTAATAAATGGTGACCATACCTATGGGAAGACACTTCAAGGTAAAAATAGATCATGATAGTCTTAAATACTTTTTAGAACAAAGATTATCTTCAGAAGAGCAGCAAAAATGGGTCACAAAGATGTTGGGTTATCACTTTGAAATCATCTAAAAAAAAGGGAAGCAAAACGTTGTAGCAGATGAACTCTCAAGAAAGGATGAGGATGTGGAAGCATTTCTTTGTGCCATTTCTATTATCCAACAAGATTGGATAAATGAAGCAAAGGATGAATGGAAGAATGACGAAGAAGTGTGGGCACTCATTAAAAAGTTACAACAAGATCCCAATACATATGATACACTTAGTTGGAAAAATGATTCTTTATGATACAAGGATCATTTATATCTATGTAAGAATTCCCAAATCAAACAAAATATTCTTAGGGAATTCCACAACTCTCCCTTATGAGGGCATTCTAGATTTCTAAAAACTTACCACGGAGTTAAGAAGGAATTTTTTTGGGATGGCCTTAAATTGGATATTCAAAAGTTTGTGGTGGAATGTTTGGTTTGACAACAAAATAAAGTTAAAACAATTAAAACCCCAGGCCTATTACAACCTTTATCCATTCCAAGCCAACGTTGGGAGGAGGTTTCAATGGATTTTATCACAAGTTTACCGAAGTCCGAAGGAAGGAGTGTTATCATGGTGGTAGTCGAAAAAATTACCAAGTATGAACACTTTTGTGCAGTATCTCATCCATTTAAAGCAAGTACAGTTGCTACTGCATTTATGGAAATAATTCAAAAGCTACATGGAAGCCCAAATATTATTGTAAGTGACAGAGATCCCATTTTCGCTGGAATTTTTTTTACAAAATAATTTTCTTGTCTTGGTACTCAGTTAGCTCATAGCTCATTTTATCATCCTCAATTTGATGGGAAAACTGAGATAGTAAACAAATGTTTGGAAGGATATATTCATTGCTTTGTATTTGATAAACAAACACAATGGGTCAAATGGTTGCCTTTGGCTGAATGGTGGTATAACACTTCCTTCCATACTGCAACAAATATGACCCCATTTATGGAAATTTATGGATATCGTCCACCATCCATCACATCATATTTAAGAGAAAATTATAAGGTTAAGGTAGTGGAAGATCACATCGAGCATCAACAACAATTTCTCTGACTCTTAAAGAATAACCTCTCCTTGGCGCAGAATAGAATGAAATAGTAGGTAGATCAACATCATGGCGAAAGAAGTTTTGATGTAGGTGAATGGGTATTCCTATGGATACAACCATATAAACAAATATCCCTCAAGAAACCTAAGAAGGATAATAAATTATTACCGAAGTATTATGGTCTGTACGAGGTGTTACACAAGATAGGTACTATGGCATACAAATTGGAGCTTCCTACAGCGCCCCGAGTGCACCCAATTTTGCATGTGTCATGCTTAAAGAAGGTTATAGGTGACAAGCTCCCAGTTCAAAAAATATTTCCAAAACTTGATGAGGAAGGAAAAATCGTATTGGAACCCAAAGCAGTCAAAGAAACAAGAACTCGATAATTACAAAATCGATCAATTTCAGAGTATCTCATCAAGTGGAAGAACTTACCCATTGAATATTCCACATGGGAGGGTAAGAATTTTATACAAAAGCATCCAAAACTACTCAAGCATTGAGGACAACACTTTTTTGAAGGAGAAGGGCATGTTAGGTCCCTATAATACTAGTGATTCCCCCATTACTATTGTCATTGTATCCCTATTGTTATTTATGTGCCCTTATATTATTATTGTTACATCGACTTTGGTTATATTGTGATCCCTTAGACTCCTATATATAGAAAGGAGGTTTTTTCATTTGTATCATCCAATAATTGTTCATTTGTGTAATGTAATGGAGGTTGCCCCCTCGAAGAGGCTTATTTTGAAGGTGTTTATCTATATTCTCTATCTTTTTGTGAGATGGTTTCATAACACCATAAAAAATGACCAAGCTTGGCATTAGCTCACCAGCTTCGACCATCACAAGGATGTAAAAGAGTTGGTATCACCACAATGGTCTGAGTGTCATTGATGTCTTGCATGGATTTCTCAAGTCATTTTGTCTCACATGGGAACATGTGCATTGTAATGTAACGTCTTGTCAAGTGGAATTTCAAGTGTCTATAGTTGGATGTAACAGTCATAAAGTAGTTGAAGAGTCATGAGGATAGATGAATGGTATCAAAGGGGAATGTCAAGGGTCACTCCACCCTTTGCTATAAATAGTACCCCATAACTCATTGTATAGGTTTTTGGTCAACCATGCTTCCAATAGGAATATCTTAGAGAAAGCTTGGACAATATTGTAACGAGCCTTGGCTTCTCCATTGCACAGAGCTAGTATATCTGTTTGGAGGAGCAATCGGTTGTGGCCGTAACATTCCGTTGTCGGAACTAGTGGTTGGACATGGATGTATTATATGATTGGAACTTACACTTCTTAATATAATAGAGCCAATGCGTTTCACGCATATGTTGTATTATATTTCAACTATCTTGAGTACTCTAAATGATATATGTATTTGTTTGCTTACGCATGCATATGCAACTATTTCTGTATATGTATGTATGAATATTTTGGAAATGTGTTTTTGGTTTAATCATCACTTTAGAATTCTAGCTAACTTTCCTTCCATTTTGTGATGCATCTTTTCTCGCGTGTTTCCTTCTTAACCTTATGCTATCATAGGTTTCTAAGGGTCGCACTGACCTCACTTTCTGTGTGTTAGGACCGTTCATGCACCTTCCTTGATTTACTGCATATGTCACACCCTTGATACCAACAAGGACATCTTACTCACCTCTATAGAAACTATGGTCAAGAAATTACCATACGACCCACTGCTGAGACTCCTACACCAAACAGTCTGAGGTCTAATTGGCAATTCTTACCGAGGAGATCTCTTGACATGTTTGTGGGTCCAGCACCATCAACATGTTGATAGAATAATAATAATAAATTCTTTATTCTTTTGACAAGTACATTACATAATGACTCACATATATTTTTGAAGACCGAACCTAGTTACATTCTTCAACGTTCCCTCTTAACTACGCAGGTATTCATAATATACAAATATAATGGAAGATCTCAAACTATATGAACAATGAAGAGTTTAGGCACCACAATGCCATGGACTAGATTCCTTACCAGGGTAATCTATCCATTGATCACTCAATAATTTAGGCACCACAATGACATGGACTAGATTCCTGAACATGGAAATTTAGCTAAGGTGGAATAAGGTTGACTCAAGCTTTCAACCTCTCTAGGTACCATCAGGGTTACTTTCCAACCACCAATGCAGTGACCTAAGTGCATATCGGAGGTGAAAGCTCTATGGCCAACGTCGTTGTCCTAACTTTAGGACCTAGACATCAACACAAAGTGCTGGCTATATGTCCTCCTAGACAATGCTCCACTTGCAAAGCATCAAAAAATCTCTTGCAATCTCTGATCATCAATATAATCAGTAATAGCTACTAAACCAAACATGTTTCTTAGATGTTCAAAATTCTTATTGGGAAGAGACTTTGTTAGTATTTATGCTACCTGTTCATCTATTGACACATACTCAAACTTCAGAATCCTAGCTAGAACCAAGTTCCAAATAAAGTGTAACTTATTGTTGATATGCGTTGTTCTAACATGAAGCACAAGATCTAGACATTTTAATACAATTTTGATTATAACAATTAATCATAGTAGGAGCTAGAGACTTCTCGAAGAAATATGTTAGAAGCTTCCTTAACCAAACAACCTCCTTTCCTACTTCACATGTAGCCACATATTCTGCCTCAATAGTACTTAAAGCAATGAGATCTTTCTTTCTACTCATCAATGAGATCATAGCATCTTTGAGACTAAAATATCCTCCGGTAGTACTCCTTCCATTGGTCTCCCACGCTAATCAAAATTTTTGAAGCTAATTAACTTGACTTCCTTGCTATCATACTTCAGGTAATGATGTATAATGCCATTAAGATACACCAAAATGTGTTTGGAAGCTATCCAATGATCATGATGAGGCTTTAAATGAAATTGACTAAGAATGTTTACTGCAAAACATATATCTGGCCTAGTATTTACTAGATACATTAGGGATCCCACCAACTAACGATAAGAAGTATAATTGACCAGACTTGAGTCAAATCCCCTCAACTTCCTGAGGTTGGTGATCGTAGGAGTAGTCATAGGCTTGGAATTCATCATCTCGAATTTGTGCAACAACTTGGTGATGTACTTTCCTTGCCCCAAATATATCTCGCTAGGTTTCTGCCATACTTATAGACCTAGGTAATTGTGCATCAGCCCTAGATCCTTAATCTCAAATTCAATTTCAAACATATTCTTGCATTCTTGAATTCTTTTCTCCACACCTATGATGAATAGATCATCCATATATAGTAGAATAATGACAATCTCATTATTCACGACAATGATGTAGAGATTTGGATTAACAAAACTCTTCACAAACCCAATTCTAAGGACATATGCATCCATTCTTGCATACCATGCCTTAGGTCCTTGCTTCAAACCATATAGGGCCTTCTTGAGTCTACAACATGAGATTCCCTACTATTAACTTTAAAGGCTTCAGGTTCCTCGATATACACTTCCTCATCAATGGTCCCATTAAAAAATGTGGACTTCACATCCATTTGATGGATATTCCAACCCATTCTAGAAGCTAATGAAACCAAATATCTAATGGTTGTGTACCTTGTTATGGGTGCAAAGTTTTATTCATAATCAATGCCTTCCTTTTGAGAGAAAACCTTTACAACGAATCTAGATTTGTACTTGTCTATAATTCCATCAATAACATGTTTGACCTTATAGATCCATTTGGAGGTGACAACTGATTTGTCACTATGTCTAAGAATGGATTGATATTCTTCTTGGATCACTTTCTTCCAAACATCTTAATGAGCAACTTTGTTGAATGTAGATGGTTCAGGTTCCATTAACTTTGTTATATATGCAGCATAACCAGAATATCTCTTTGGTCTTTTACTTTTCCTGAAGTTTCCTTTCACAGCTTCATGTCCTTCAACATCTTCTAATGTAGATTTTAACCACTTTTTCCTTTTCCTTGTGGTTGTGATGACAAAAAAATTAATAGGCTCACTTGGTCCTTCTTCTTCTTCTTGATTTGTTGTAGGTTTTTCATGGTGATTGTCTTCTTCTTCAAATATTGGAACTTCTTCATCATCAAAATCAATAGGAATATCCTTTGATTTCTTGTAGGCTTGATTTTCATCAAATATGACATCCCTACTTACTTCAATATGTCTTCCTTCCTTAATGTAGATTCTATATGCTTTTGAGGAGAGACTATATCCAATGAATATTCCCTTGATACTTGTGGAATCCAACTTCTTTCGCTTGCCCTTTGTAACATGGATGTATGTTTGACTTCCAAAGAATTAGAGGTGATCCACACTTGGTTTCTTTCCTATGAATACTTCATTAGGTGTTATATTATTAAGACTTCTATGAGGAGTTCTATTTTGAATGTACATGTCCGCCATTGCGTCTTCTCCCCATAAGAACTTTGGTAGGTCTTGATGAAGGAGCATTGTTCGAATGCCTTCTTCAATTGACATTTTCTTCCTTTAGCCAATAAATTTTGTTCAGGATAATAGGGAACAATGAGCTCCCTCTTAATTTATGTTTCCTTACAATATGTAATCAATTCCTTAGAAGTGTATTCCCCATCATTGTCATACCTTAGATTTTTTTATCTTTCTTTTGGTTAGGGTTTCCACTTCACATATAAACTCCTTGAATTTTTCAAATGCTTCATCCTTTTCCTTCAGAAGATATAGACATGTCTTTCTAGAGTTATCATGAATAAATGTTACATAGTAAAGATGACCTCCAAGTGATTTGTCAGGAATGGTTCCACACACATTAGAATTTATGAGGTCTAATATTTCTTTACACCTTGTTTTACTATTTGAAAATGGATTTCTTGTATGTTTTCCCAAAGAGCATCCCTTGCACGCATCTTCGGGATGTAACTTCATATTGGGGGTACCATGAACCAATTGATTCAGAGTAGGGATAACCTTATAATGTAGATTACCATACCTCCTATAACATATCTCAATGAGATTGATCTCCATGTGAACCAAAGCTTGAGGAGGTGGTGTAATAACTCTATACAGACTTCTTTCATGAACTCCAATAACCCTAGCTTTAACAATGCTAGAATCTTTTCCCCAAACCAATAATTTTCCATCAACAAAAGTAACTCTATCCCCTTTATCCTCTAAAAGAGAAATATAAATCAAATTATTTTCATTAGTATGTTGTTGGGTGCAACTTTGATCCATTTTCTAGCTTCAATGATGTTGATCATAGGCCTCTGATAACATAGCTTTTGTTGTCACCCAACTCCACTGCATGAGAAGATGGCTCCTTTGATAGTGTATGAAGTTGTTTACTTTCTCCTTTGATGTGCCTTTATGCTCCACTATCAATGATCCATTAAGAGAACCTATCATCATTAAGAGAACCTGTAAAAGTAGCCAATAACCATTGATTTTTGACCTTGTTGAATAAGTAGTGGAAAACCTTCTTGATCAAGCTTCCAACAGTGTTAAGACCCATTCTCATATAATTTATCATTAGGGAGAATCCATGTCCATTATTTTTTATCCAACAAAGTGTTCTTCAATCTTTCCTAACCTTAGCTCTGATACCATGTTGAGAAATCAATACAAATAGATTAGGGTTTGTTTTCTCTTTCTTGATAATTACTTGTGAGTTATGTTGGCTTCATTTACTTCCTTATTATCTCATATTTATCAAGAAATTACCATATTGTGTGTGTATGAAGATCACAAAAGCACAAGACACAAGATGTAGGCCCTATGCCAGGGCCAAACCCCCTCGAGGGGAAAGCCAAGTCAAACGTTATCTTCCTTTAATAGTTTTTTTTGAGAATCTTCAACCTAGACATAGACCAAACCTTCCCTCCAAACCAAGTTAGCCCTTCCATATCTTCAACCCCTTTGCAACATAACTTCCACCCAAACAACTTCGACTATGTAGCTACTTATGGCATCAGACGACAATTGGTAGCAACAACACTTGGAAGACTTTGATCTCCCAAACTAGGGCACGAAAGAGAGAGAGAGAGAGTAGCACCAAAAATTTGATTTCTTCATACTCCTTAGCCTTGACCCAACTCACACTTCTTTTGACTTCCTTGACCCACTTTGCACTTTTCCCAACTTCACTAGAGATATCAAGCTTGTTTGAGATAAGATACTCCAATTGAATTATATCTCCTTCTATTTATAGGATCCAAGTGAGGTCGAATTTGTGTCCCTACATGGATTATGTGATTAATCCGAAAGATATTATCAAAATAATTACAAAACTCTAAAATCAAATAGTAAATTACATATTTTTCATTCAATATTCACCTACATTCTATATGTTTTATTTTTCAAAGTAAAATAATCATTTACCATACAATATATAAGAGAAATATGAAATCTAAAAAAATACCCTACAATAAATTATACATACAAGATGTACTAAATAAAAAAACTTACAACCACTTACATTATTAATAATGCATTTATTAGGACAATTCTTTTCAGTTATAAAAAAAAATGAACGTTTATTACGACCTTGTTAAAGGTATCCTTACAAAGTACATAGTGCACACAACATTCATCGTCATTTAATTTAATAAACTATATTTTCTATATTCAAACTTCCGCGATCCATAATGAATTAAACAAATTCTTTTTGTAGAAATCACATGAGAGAATTTTTTTGGCCAAAACAATTAGAGCCAACAAATATGATTCATCATAAAGCCCAAATAATTAATTCCTCATTTAATTTAATAAACAATATTTTTAATATATTATTCAGAACAAATGATATACACAAAATTTACCAAATTAGAAACTTACAACCACTTACATTTAATAATACATTTATTATGGATTTTTTCTTTGGAAGAAAAAAAGCTAAACATTTACTACTACCTTGTTAAAAGTATCCTTTCACAGTACACACTACATTCATTGTCATTTAATTTAATAAACTATCTTTTAATAAATTATTTATTTAATTCAATAAACAATATTTTTAATAAATTATTAGGGGCAAATTATATATACAAATATACCAAATCAGAAACTTACAAACATTACATTTAGTAATGCATTTATTATGACTTTTTTTGCTGAGGAATTAAAAAAAGCTGAACATTTATGACCTTGGTAAAGTATCCATCCACATTACACAATACATTTATTGTCATTTAATTTAATAAATTATATTTTAATAAATTACTCATTTAATTTAATAATAATATTTTAATAAATTATTCAAGGTTATATTTAAAGAATGTTTTGTTTTTTATGGAGTAGTTTATGGAGGCAGATGAATTTCGGAATTAAAAAAATTCAAAATTTTTTAGAGAGGCAGTGTTTGAATCATGTTTTTGATGGTGGAAATAAATTCATCACTATCAAAAACCTCTAGAGCACCAAAAATTATGAAATTTGACAACTTTTATTTGAATTCACAAAAAATTCTGCCAAATTTTTTTTAAAAATATAAGAGAATTTCGATAACTTCCAAGAAATGATTTTTTAGAATATAAAAAAATCCACAATTATTTATTTATTTTTTTAATTTGCATTTTCATTTCGTGCCATCATAAACACTGTCTATTTGTCATTTCTTCTTTCCCATATTTAAAGAAAAACACTGTAACTTAGTGCAAACATAAGCTCTCTGTCTGTTTCTTATTCTTGTTTTTATTGCAAGGAGGACGTACAGTCAAATTGACTTGTAGACAATATGCAGTAGATTCCAGTAGCCACCAACAAACCTATGAAAGTTCTTGCTGAAATCGGATATTCTAATGATAACAAAATATTGAAAGGAATTCTGTTGGTCTGGATCTAGAGTTCGTCTGTTCCGTGAATATTCTGGTTCGTAGAATCCCCTTGAGACTCTTGATCGTCCCCAAAAGAAGGAAACACAACCATGGATGGGCAATTGCTGTGCGGATAAATGGGGCATTCAATAACAGTGGCAGCATCAGATTTATCAACACACACATACACCTGGTATAGTTGATGCTCTCCCTCGGCGCTCATGTTGCAATCGGTTCCAGGGAGCTGCCCAGTGCTTTGTTTAATGGCTTTTTTGATATCGCTCAAACTGTATTCGCTTCCATCTGGGTTAATACCTGCAAACAAACGACCAATTAATAGTACACATCTAAATTTGTGAGAAGGAACTATCTCACAGTGACCTCATGATATATTATCACCTGCAGCTTTAAGAGCCCCAAGAATGTTTATATTTTGTCTCAAGGAGAGAGCCTTCTGGAAGTATGAATGCTCATCAAGATTGAGAGAGCAAGTGCCATGCTTCTCCCACTCGTGTCCCCAGAATTCCTGTCCATCGCTGCTTGGACAGCTTAACGACCCCCAATAGCTGTTCAGCTCCTCCTCCAAATCTGAAATCTGCAAAATTTCTCAGAGTATATCATGATCCGATTAGGTAAACATTAGATGTTATTCGTACATGGAGAAAGAGAGAATTAATGGCACCTTTGAGTAATCGAATTTTCTGGAAGAATCACAGAACTGTGGCCATTTGCCGGTGTGGTAGTTGGGCCATAGGCCATGAATGGAAAAGTCGGAAGCAGGCTTTCCCGTGCGAGGGTAGCAGCATCCTCTGCGCGTATCGCAGTATGAACCAGGCCACTATATTTACAACCAACCAATTACCATCAACTCACATAAGATTAAAGGTGAACTTAATTTGAGATTCAGGAATCGCGTCATCAAAATACTTGGTCGAATGAAATTAGTTTTCATGTATTTAATACTGAGTTTATTATGGGCAAGGGATAAAATCTCCAGGGCCAATTTTTTTTAGAGTGTATTATTAAGAAAAAAATGCACCTAGAAAGATTTGATGTTTCTCAATGTATGAAAGATCCAGTGTTGAGAGATCCAGTGTTAAATGGATGCTAATTCCAATTAAAAACAATAATCAAAATTTTAAATTATCAGTATATTTTTGAAATTAATATCAAAATCCATATTATATTTTCTTTGCTTGACATCACCATGTCATTTTCTTAAACCTAATATCTATATTTCGATACTGAAAATAAATTTGAGATTCAGGAATCACGTGATGAAAATACCTGTTGAACGAAAATTTGAGATTCAGGAATCACGTGATGAAATTACCTGTTGAACGAAATAATAGAAATCAAAAGATCTGGCAATGGCACCAATGGAACAGCACTCAACAATGATGAACACCAACATTATCCAACGTCCATTGAAACTACGACTAATCTCCATTATCAAGAATTTTCTGCAATGAACTATGCCCCTTGTTACGATGGCTGTCTGTATACAGTATGAATCGATTGAGACTGTAGATGAAGTGGATGACTGAACCTATGGCGTGACCTACACGAATTTATAACAACTACCGAAGCTTTCATGAAGGCAATTAGCCCACGAAAGCGATTGGATGGAAGTTTCGTATGGATAATTAAGAGGATTCCTTGGCAGCCGTACTTCGTCTGAGCCCCTCTGACATAGTTGGCAGGATTTCCATGTGAGCTTTGTTAGCATATGCTAAATTCTATAGCATATTCTTAACGGTGGAAGATATAAGTTTTGAATCATATATGCATTTTGAAAGTACAAATCATTCAAATGAATTTAGTATTTTGAAAATATAGATTACTATATTGAAACTGAAAAGTCGTTGCATATTTTTAATTGAATTATTTTTTTTTAACTAAAATGATATTTAATTGTATGTTATAAAGGGTGAGTGATATTTTTTTTAAGTTTGATGGCGCTATATCTTCGTATTTAATATATCACCTAAGTTAAAAAGAAAAATTAAAACACTAACATATCAAAAAGTGCCATCACAAATTAGCCCATCACTATTTATCCAAAACTCTATAAAATTAGCCATCCTAATATTTTATAGTTTCATCACTATTTATCCAAAACTCTATAAAATTAGCCATCCTAATATTTTATAGTTTCCTTAATTTGAGCACTATCCTGAACAGATTCTTAGTATAATAATTTTAAATAATAGAAGATGTAAGTGCAATTAATGTAACATTGATTAATCAATAGGAGCCTGTATATGTGATAACGTGATTGAGATTACTTAATTCGTGGACTAAACATGTTCCCGGTGAGATCAGTGTTTAAAGCATCTTTACTTACATGCGCATTTATTTTTTTATTTTACTGAGGAAATTATAGAATAGTTTTAAAGTTCTTTTTCACCTCTGAATTATAGAATAGCTTTTCAACAAATTCTCTTTTGAGGTGTTATAGCAAAAAAAAGTGTGATAGTCAAAAGAGTGAATTTATTTAACATTTATTTGTTTTTGGCTTTTTGTCAAGAATATTTTGGAAAGAGTTTTGTTATTCCCAAAAAAAAGTGGTAAGAGCTAACTAGTTTGTTATAGGGCATTAAATGACTGGTTAGCTGCTTGCCCTTTAACTTTATAACACACCGGCACGCATAACGAGATAAATGAAAAATAATGAGGTGTGTTATAAAGTTAAGTAGTTGCTTATAATGCGATTTTTTGGAGATTCTGGTGACGGAATCCGGCGAAGAAATTGAGGTTAAATCTTGACCGGAATCTGATAGAAGAAATTGAGGTTAAATCTTGATTTGTTGCAGTTAAAATGGTTTTTTAACTGCATATTTGGATTCAGCACCCTGGAAAACCCCTGGGACGCTTTGATTGTGCAGAAACTAGCTATCAAACTTGCGATTCCAATAATTTGCTGCCGGATTTTGACCAGAAAAAGCCACTGGAAAGGCTTTCAAAAAATCGAGTTAAATACAACTGCTAAAGTTAAAAGTCAAGCAGCTAACCAATCATTTAATACTCTATGGCAGGCTGGTTAGCTCTTGCCAAAAAAAAGTTGCTGGTGGTTCAAGCAATTAGTTTATTTTATTTTTTTTAGTGTGTGATGTGACACAATTAGTTTATTTTATTTTTTTAGTGTGTGTGATGTGACACATTTTTTTTTGAGAGAAAAAAAGTTTTTTTATGATTTTTTTTATGTTCAACGTAATTATAGAGTTGGAGAAGAATTGTAAGGGTGTTGGAGTTGGCATTTTATTCTCTCATAATGTGGTTCTAAAATGTAAGGTAGCTATTGGAAATGGTACGAATTTTGTTGTTGAGGTCATTGTTATGTGGTGTACTTTGAGACTAGCTTTGTAGATTCGATATGCAAAGATTTTTCAAGTGATTAGTGTTTCCAAAATTATAGTGAAGTGGTTCAATGGAAAGATAGATCTTAAAATCATTCAATTGGAATCATGGGAAAGGAAGATCTAGCAATTACAACAATATCTTTCACTATTACAAATAGCATAATGTTCTAACAGATTTCCTTCACTATTACAGAGAGCATAATGTTCTAACAGATGTCATCTTTTGAAAAACATTTTTATCTTGTTTTATCATCGTTTATTTCTTTTAATCTCTTTATTAAAAAATTAAGTAAAGTGACACTAAAATATTGTATTTTTAACTTTTTCCAAAAATATTAAAAATATTTTTTCTTTCACAAGGCCACTTTTCACCCTATAGAATTTGGGACATGGTTTAGAAAAACAAATTTATTTATTTATTTTTAAATATATAAGTTAATTTATTTCATTTTAAACGAAATTATTTATATGTATAAATGAAATTCCTAGGTGGATCATGATAAACAATTGAGTAATGTGGCGTTTTTTGGTTACTATTGACGTTTGAAGATTCTAAAAATCATGTGAATGAAAATATAATTCAGAAGACAGGTGTTTATTAGATTTCATGTTATAATTTTCGTCAACGCGCAGTTGGAGCCTAAATTTTCAATTTGGGGGCCTGTATGATTATTATTTTTTTAACCATTAAGAAAATAAATTTCTATTAAAGTCAGTAAGCGATCTTTCACATTGCATCGATGGATTCTAAATTCAGAGTCCTTAGAAAATTAATACAGTCATAACTGTAATTTTTATTTTGATGCGTTTAAGTTGGTGATAGTTTGATTGTTTTAGGTTGGTTATCATATATATATATATATTTTAATTAAAAATATGTTGAAATGATAAGTTAGATTTGTTAAGTTTATAATTTAATTATATTTTGGGTAAGGTTTTTTTTATAGCTTTGAATTTATATATGCATTCAAAACATATTTTAAATAGCAAAAGAACTTTTAGGATATTCCAATATATAGGAAATAATTAAATATAATTTGGTTTAGTGTATAGTTAGTTAAAGTGTATTTCTTGGTATGTATTTTTTGTAACTTACAATCCAACGGTCTCGATATGTTTTAGACATGAAGTGAATTAACGATTCATTCTCTCATCAATGTTACAATACTTGATCCGTGACTTAACACCCGATTGATCCATGATATTTATTTAAAGAGCTTGCAGGGTCATTTGTATGGGACCGTTTATGAGAGAAGCTTATGTAAATTTTCTTTATTTTTATTAATAATATTACTTGAAGTGGTCGTGTTGGCTCAAGTTGTGGCTTGTTTCCCTCTTTGAGAGTCTTAACTATGTCAAGAACAATCGTGCAAGTTGTGGATTGTTTCCCTCTTTGAGAGTCTTAACTACGTCAAGAACAATCGATGTGTGATCTGTTTGTGAGCAATGTCTTTTGGTGTTCAATCTAAGGAATTTACCCTGTAAATTCCTACATGGTATCAGAGTCTTTTGAGAGCCACATCTGTTGGTGATCCAAATTTGAAGTTAGTACAATTGCATCCGACTGTTGTTTCCTAGATCTATTGTTTATGACCACTTTTGGACCAAGATGATTGCTTTATTGTGTTAGGAGCATCTGTTCCAGTAACGAATGTCTTTCGTTTCACGCGAAAAGGTTTTTGGTAGCCGTAGCTACGTCATTTTTAAGATCTAGAAGTAAACAACCATTATTTGCAGTTATAGTTATTTATCTCTCTGTTTATTTTGGTTTATAGTCATCTATAAAAAAAAATATTACCAAATCTATACTATTCATTACTGTGTATGTTCTTTTCCCCATGACTCTGTATGATCTGAGCAAACCAGAAACAAAAAGAAAGGATTGTTCTCATGTGTATGCTCTTTTCTGCCGCACCTTAGTCTGATCTGAGAAAATCAAAAACATTGGGAAAATATGTAGTTTACAGTGGACTAACCCCAAATCTAATTATAATCCGTAAGGTTTGCATACTTTTGCTTGTTTGTTTGGTTTGTGTGGTTGTGTTTTTTTTGTTTTGTAGGGAAAAAGGGTTTTTTCAAGTAACCACAGAGACGAAAGTTGCCAAAAAAAAAAAAAAAACTCTTTCCTCCTTTCCAGCAATTACAAAATCTTTTAATTAGCTCACTTGATCTAAATTTATTTTATGAGAATAGAGGTCTTCGGTCCAAGTCATTCTTTTTGTTGAGATACTTTTTCAAAAAACACATGTAACTTATGTTTTAAAGTTACTTTATGTTAAAGTATTCTCACCCATTATAAAAAGTGAGTCGCTTGTAATTTTAAAGCCACTTTATCTTTTATTTAAATTACAATTTAGTGGATAATTCATAGGTACCATTGTAAAAGTGACTTTCATTTATTTATAAAAGTGGGTCACATAAAATAATCTTTTTTAAAAGTGAGTTAATTAGATTAAGTTTTGAAAGAGGGAGTTTTTTTTTTTAATATAACATTATCCTCAACTTCTCAACATTCACATGGTTCCATGGAATCTTCAACAATTTTTCTTCAAAAAACCATAACTTCTTTATTCGGAAGTTGTTTTCAGAGCCTTTTTCGTTAATCGGCCTATTTTTTCAAGATCTTTCCATTGGAACACTTAGTTTGAGCATATACATCTTCAGTTTCTTTTAAATGGAAATTTCATGCCTAGTTATTCTTGATAGCACCAACTACTTCAAATGACTATCATACATGGTAGATTTACTTAGAAGAAAACGTCTTTATAGAATAGCCTAAAGCTTAGAGTCTAAACCTCAAGATGAAGATAAGCTAGCCAAATGGGAAAATAAACAAGATTAAACTTGTTGGTTGATAGGGATGTCTATTTCTCTAGGCCTTATATTCCATATCGTAGAAATTGATACATCGAATGAAGCAATGAAAAAACTCAGTACTATTTTTAGAATTAAAAATGAAATTAGAGCCCATCAAATTGAAAATGAGTTGCATACTTTGGACCCCAATAATTTTTCTTCCATTGAATATTTTTTGTCCACGTTCAAGACCCTTAGACTTCTCTTGAAAGGTGTTAAGGTTAAGAAGGAATATGGTAGCCTTATCTATTTCATTTTTACTAAGTTAGGACCAACCTACTCTATTTTTGTTTTCACCTTCCATTCTACTAGAGAGGCCTTTATTTATCAAGGCCAAGACAACAAACCCTCCTATTTTAATGCCCTTTTTTATTCTTTAATAAGAGAACAAGAAAAACTCTTATGTCTTGGTCTTCTTAATATTAAAAACTCTTCTAAGAAAGCCTTAATAGCCAAGCAACAGGAAAGTTCAAAGAATCCTAAGAAGAAGCATCCTAAAAGGAATTGTCCTAAACCAAACAAGGGTCATAAGCAATTTCAGTCTCAAAATGAGAAATCAACTCAACAAAATCATAAAGCAAATAAAAACAAAGGGAAGAAGACTAATAGACATTGCAAATTTTGTAATCGTGATGACCACTTAGAATCCAAATGTTTTGAGAAGATGGAAGTCTTTGAAGAGTAATGAAAATACATAACATCCATTTGGATCACTCTTCAACTTCAACTTCATCTTTAGGAATAACACTTTCTAAATGTGGTTTTCAAGCATCTTGGTTTGGTTATGCAATAAATGTATTTTCTTCTTCTCATTCTCATAAATGGCTCATTGATTCTGAAGCTTCTTATCACATGGAAAAAAATAGAGCCATGTTTTTTCTTTTAAATGTTTGTAACACCAAAAATATATATGTTGATGATGATAGATCTCTTAGTGTTGTAGGGACTAGAACTATTCATCTAGACAATGGTCAATTTAATGATGTATTATGCGTTCCTACCTTATCATGCAACTTTCTATCTGTATATCAGATAACTCATTGAGGTGAAGGGAAAACCATTGAATTTTTACCTCATGATGTTGTAATTAAGGACCTAAGAGATCCTAGATAGATTTTAGCTACTAGTATTGCTAATGACTCTACAAGGTTGTATAATTTTAACAACTTTGGGTCATCAACTATTCACTCGGTATTTGTTACTCATCATGATGAAGTGAGCAAACTTTGACATGAGCGATTTTGTCTCTTAAACTATCGCTCCCTTCAAAATATATGTAAAGAAAATATGGTGACAAGTCTTCCTATGGTATCTTGCAGAGATGGTGTTTGTTCTGAATTTGTACTCGAAAAATATTATCAGGATAGTTTTGCAAAAAGTGCCTCTTAGCATGCCTCAACCCCCTTATATCTTGTGCATAGTGATTTATGTGGTCCACTTCCAGTTATTTCATTCTCTTGTTACAAGTATTTGTTAACTTTCATTGATGATTTCCCCAAATTCACTTGGGGATACTTCTTGAAACTCGACTGAATTCTTTAACATGTTCTTGGCCTTTAAGGCCTTTGTTGAGAAACAATCTGGACATCAAATTCTTAAGCTAAATTAGATAATGGCGGAGAATATGTTAACAACAAATTCATCAACTTTTTCACTTAGTATGGAATTCAATTGCAACATAATGTTTTCTATAATCCGCAAAAAATGGTGTAGCTGAAAGGAAAAATCACACCTTAAAAGAAATGGCTAATTGTATGCTTCATTCTAAATGATTTAGTCCTAATTTTTGGGTAGAAGCAATTAACTGTGCAAATTACATAGTAAATCATACTCCTACTAAGGTATTAAAGAATATCACTCCAAAAGAAGCATGGAGTTCAATTAAACTAGTTGTAAGTCACTTTCGTGTTTTTGGAAGTGAAGCATGGGCCCATATTTCAGATGAGAAACATAAAGCCTTAGAACTTAAGAGTGAAAAATGTAATTTTTTTGGATATTCTAAAGATATCAAAGGATATAGACTTCTTCAACCTAAATACAAAAATATCATCATTAGAAGAGATGTAAAGTTTGATGAAAATATATCGTCCTATGAGCCTAGTTCAGTAGATGTGCCACCTCTCTCTATCTCTTCTACTTATGAAAATATTCCTTCTTCAGATGATGATAGTGAGGATGAAAATCCTCCCCCAGCTTCCCGGGATCTTCCTTCTATTCCTCAGCTTCCAAAATGGTTTCGCGCTACTCAAGATGCAGCAGGTGCTCTTGCCAGTGATCCTACAGATTAGCGTCGTACACGTTCTTAATTAGATAGAGCCTCTTCTTTACTGGCTCAAGTTTCAGCGAATTATGATCTTGACACCTTTGCAAAAGCTTCAAGCCATCCAGATTGGGATGCAGCTATGAATGAAGAATATCGTTCATTATTGGAAAATGGTACATGGGACCTTGTTCTTCTTGCAAAGGGACAAACTTGTTAGATGCAAATGGGTTTACAGAACCAAGTTTGGACCAGATAGAAAAGTTGATAAACATAAAGATCGCCTTGTTGCTAAGGGTTTTTCACAAGTTGAATGCATTGACTATACTGTAACCTTCTCCCCTATTTCCAAAATGAGCTTTATATACCTTTTTATTTCCTTTGTTGTCTGTTTCAAATGGGAAGTCTATCAGATGGATGTTAAATCCACCTTCTTGCATGGGGACTTGCATGAAGAATTATATGTGGAACAACATCCTAGGTTTATACAAAAATACTCTAGCCTTGTATGTCCGCTTAATAAATCCCTTTATGGTCTCAAGCAAGCCCCTCGGGTTTGGTATGCGAAAATGGATAGGTTTCTTTTAGATACTAGCTTTTCTAGGTGTCATTCTAATAATATTGTCTACACCAAGAAAGTGGGTAAGTTCCTAATAATTATTGTTCTTTATGTTGATGATATTATCATTACTGGTGGTGATCCCAACCTTATAAACCATGTGAATTCTAGACTTAAAAATAATTTTGAAATGACAGACTTAGGAAACTTGCATTATTTTCTTAGTCTTGAAATCTTGCAATCCACAGAAAGTATTTCCCTTTCTCAGTCCAATTCTTCCTGTGGTCTTCTATGCCACTTTCATATGGAAGAATGTAAGCCATCCCCTTCTCCCTTTCAGTCTGGAGTCAAACTTTTAGTCACTTGTACTTCCCCTGAAGTTCATGCTACCTTATACTGTAAGCTTGTTAGAAAAATTTTGTATCTAACCCATAACCATCTTGACTTTTCCTTTGTTGTTGGATTTGTTCCTTGGTTTATGCACAAACCACATGAAAGTAATTGGAAAGTAGCTAAAAGAATACTTCATTATGTTCAAGGTACATTTTATTTTGGGATTCATTACATTGAAGGAGCATCTCTGCTATTGGTTGGTTTCAATCATTTTGATTGGGCTGGTGACCTTAGTGATCGGAAGTCTACTGCAGGTTATGTCTTAACTCTTAGTTCTAGCCCTATTACATGGGATTGGAAGAAACAAAGTGTCATTTTTCTTTCTTCAGGAGAAGTAGAGTATCATGGCACCATTGAAGCTAGTAAGGAAGCCCTGTGGCTTCGTCATATTCAGTCAGAGTTTGGTTTTCTATAGAAACATCTGACTACATTTTGGTGTGATAATCAACATGACATTCAACTATTAAAAGATCCAGTCCAACATAAGCGCAACATGACATTGAACTATACATGCACTTTATCAGAAAGCTCATTCATGACCATTTTCTTGAAGTGCAATATTGTTCAACCAATAATCAAGTTGCAAACATCTTTACAAAGGCTCTCACAGAAACGAAGTTTACTAAACTTCAATTTATGGTTGGAGTTCAAGAAGTTGTCATTACAGGGGGATAGGCTCTAATGCCTCCTTCCTTCTCCTATTGTGTCATATTTGTACATTCTTCAATCCTATCCCAAGTTTTTCTTAAGGGGGAATGTTAGGATATTCTGACACATAGAAATAATTAAGTATAACTTGGTCTAGTGTATAGTTAGGTAAAGTGTGTTTCTTTAGTATATACTTTTTGTAACTTACAATGCGATGGTCACGATATGTTCTAGATGTTATGTGATCCAGTGGTTCATTCTCTCCTTGCTATTACCGATACTTGATCTATGGCTTAACACTCGATTGGTCCGTGATCTCTATTTAAAGAGCATGGAGGGTCATTTGTATGGGACTGTTTATGAGAGAATCTAATGTAAAATTTATTTATTTTTATTAATAATATTTCCTGAATTGGCCATGTTGGCTCAGGTCGTGGATTGTTTCCCTCTTTGAGGGTTTTAACCACATTAAGAATACTGGTGTACTAATCTATGATATCTTTGTGAGCAATGTCCTTTGGTGTTCAATCTAAGGAACTTACCTTGTAAATTCCTATAAGAACACAATATAATAAAAATTGATTTTGTTCAATGCCGCCCAAAAACCACTCAAAACCCCTTTAAATTGCATTAATATTAATAAATTATGAAAAAATTATTTGGTCAAAAATATATGGAAATAAATTCATGATAATTCATACACACATTATTATAATAATAGAATGGAATAAAATATTAAAGATAATATCTTATTAAATACATAATGATTTATAACAATTATATAAAAAAAGAAATCTAAATATATGAGAGATGCCTTCTAGAGAGAGCGCATCTATGAAAGTGAGCACAGAGATTATTGCAAAGAGAGAGTAGGTTTACATGGAATTGGAGGGGGCCTGTAACCCTCCTCAAACCAATCAGGATGAGGTTATTTTTTCGTCCAACCGTAGCATCTTTAGCTAAGAAAATTAAGAGTAGACCATAGTCGTCAAGGTTCGTGAAGAAGGCAAAAAAATACCGTCAGTGTTGTTTCCTTCTTTAGCTTTCTGTAATAGCACAATAACACTTATGGATCAGGTTCTCATTGGCCAATTCACAGGGATGTGTCCGTCACCCAAATAAATGGAATACTAGATAGCCAATTCATGGAGACGACTAATAAAAGGCGAAATAAACATTTTTGCATGTGGTAGAGGATTCTTTGTCTTCTTGTTTAAGCATAAGGATGATAAAGATTTGATTTTTTGAAGTGGGCCGTACTTTTATGGATTTTAGGGCCTTTATATGAATATATCGATGCTCGATTTTGAACCTATGGATGAAATCCTGACAACAACCTTGGTTTGAGTAAAATTGACATGGTTCCACTTATCTTGTTGCGGAGATGATTGTTTAAGAGAAATTGACAATAGCCTTGGCAAATAAATTGATAAATTTGAACCCAAAGGATGCAAAGTTGTGTGCAAAAGAATTTGCGTGGAGGTAGATATTAAAAAAAGGGCTACTAGAGGAGGTAAATTTAATGCAATAGGGGTGGTCATGTGTTTAGAAGCTAGGCTACAGAAAACTCCCATTTAAACGTAAAATATGTCATGACTATTGACACTTCGTACGATACTGCCAAAAAGAAAAAGTGACGGATATGGAAGGAACATAATAACATTAAGGCATGTAGCGGAAGGTACCAAAAAAAACAAGTAACATAAATAAAGGAGTCACACATGCGAACAATAAAAAAATGAAGCATGAACATAGTCATAGAACCTTTTTGTTGTTTTGCAAGATGAGAATGATGAAGTCAAGGATGGTGAAATTATGGTACATGATCAATCAAGAGGAGAATCTCAAAAGAAGGATGGAAAAAGATAAAGAACACAATATGAATGTGTATCTCAGATTCAATATTACTAAATGCTTCAAGAGAAGCTACATTTAGGGAATTATGGAACAAGTTAGGGACATTGTATCAATCTATGTACCTAGTGAATAAATTGTTGCCATGGAAATAACCGTATAACCTAATGATGAAGGATGGTGGAAAATCATCTAAACACTCTCAATACTGTGTAAATTAACTATTATCTATTGATATTAAGATTTTAGATGAAAATAAGTGTATTAGTGTATTGTGTTCTTTTCCATATTTATGGGATAATTGGATTGTTGCCATATGTAATAATGGAACTACTTTAAGTTTCAATTATATAGTTTCATCCTTGTTGTCATAGGAGATGAGATGAAAAAATATGGAAATTAAAACCATAGATTCCTTTTTTGTAAGTGGATGCTCCAAAAATATAAATAGAATTAAGTCCTCAACCTATATATCTAAATCTAGAGGATGATTTAGATCTCTAGAAAAATTGATAAAGGTATATTGGAGATGCAAAAAATAAGGACATCACAAGAAGGGTTGTAAGTCCAAAATTGTTGAAAAAGGGAAGGGATTTGATGATGTTCCTTCTGTAGAACAAAAAAAATACTTAGATGAAGGAGGGGGTATCTATTTTGATTCTTCAAGTACACATGTATATTATGAGACATGCTACTCAACTCAAGTGCATCCTTTCATATGACTCCTCACAAGGAGTGGTTTTGTAAGTATGAAATATATGATGCTAATGATGTTTTATTCAGAGGTGATTCAATATCTAGAATCATAGGATGAGGAAAAGTCAATTTTAATCTCATGGGTGGAATAATTAAAACACTCCATGTTGTTGTACACATCCTAGGATTGGTCAAAATTTTGATTTATGTAAGAAAAATGAATGATGTAGGTGCAAAAACAATGTTTGAAAAGGATACGTATAGGATGGTCCAAGCAGAAATAGTATTGTTGAAGGTACTTTTTATTGGAACTCTATATAAGCTCTTGTGAATCATTGCAAGTGATGGGTGCAACAGTTCCAGTGTTCCTTAGAGTGGAGCTAAAGAAGGGAAAACTCCTATAGTCTTTAGAGAAAAAATTATGTTGTGGCATCAAATACTAAGACATATAAGATAGAAAGGCCTTCAAATACGACACAATAATGTTATGGTAGAAGGATGTCAAATTGCTCATTATTTTTATTTATTTTTATGAACATTGTTTATATGGGAAGAAAAAATAGGTAATATTCTCCTCTAGTCATACGAGGTTAGAGGGAAAATTACAGTTGGTGCACAATGATGTGTTAGGGCCTATGTCACTTCCATCAATAGGTAAATTTGTGTACTATGTATCATTTATAGATGAATTATGAGGGAATAAATGTATTTATTTCTTCATGAAGAAATTATAAGTATTTGAAAATACAAATAGTTTAAATGCGCGTGTGGAAAATCAGGCCAAAAATAAAATTAACATGTCGAGGATAGATAATGGTGGAGAATTATGCTGGAATGAATTCAATTTTTTTTTAAAGAACTATGGTATATTAGGGTATTTCACTACTGCATACACGCCTTAGCATAATGTATTTATAGAAGTAATGATTTAGACATTGATGGAGAAAGTGATCCAAATTAAACAAGAATGCAACAAATTACAAAGATGCAACAGAAATAATACTTCATTTCATTAATGTAAAATACCGAAATATGCTTACAAACAGAATCAAAATAAACTAGCTAGGGTGAAGGTAGCTTATCTCTAAGAAGAGATGTGGCGGCTACATGCCTTTGAGCTATCTTACAATGAGGTTTGAAGTCATATTTATTGTTAAGAAACAATGGAAAACCCTAAATATCCAAAAAACTAACCCTAGTAGATGAAGTGACAAACTATGGGCCCTGTTTGGGTACATTGGTACATCAACCTCTCGGGGTCATAACTTTGGCATACGATCTTCGTTTAATGGGCACAATACCTTGTTAGAAAGATCCATCTGAGGACTACAACGTTTGAGTGAGCGACATCGGTCCCACATGCTACTCCCAGTTTTCCCAAAAAACATCGTTTAGGGTCTCAAAACGGCTCTAGAAGTTTAGGACCCGAAAAAATGCTAAAAATAGTAATCTATAGTATAATTAAGGAAACAGAAAAACTAAAAGAAACAATGGTGGGGGTCCAAATGGAATTGGCAGGTGGCCACCAATATCCACCTAGATCATTTTTCCCCCCTTAGGAAGCAATGGTCCCCATTACATTGAGTTCCTCCATGAGATGAGGAAACTTATGCTGAACTTGGTCCCTGGTGAGCCACTTTCCCTGGTGAAGGAGTTGGTCTTCTTTGACAACTCGATACAGTTGGAAATTTTGTTGGGGAGTGTGCTTGATCTGCATATCCATGATCCGATCAATTGTAGTTTGTTCCATGGTCCACACTGAACATTGGGTGTAGGCCAAGGAATGGGGGAATGTTGAGCTCAACTGCATTGTCTCCCACAGCCTTAGCAATGGTGTAAGGACCATATCAGAGTGGTTTGAGTTTCCTATAGGCTCTGTTAAGGCGTTCCTTTTGTAAATGCAACCAGAATGTGTTGCCCACCTGAAACTTGTGTGGCATCTGATGTTGATCATGTCACTACTTGTACTTGGAATTTGATTTCTCCAGAATGTCGTGGACCTGCTGGCAGATATGTTGGATGTTCTCAATGAAGTTGTTTTCCCTATCGGTTTTGGACTGGACATGAGCTGAATCTGCCTGAGTAGCTACAAATGGCATGGCCACATCAATGGGACATAGTGGTTGTAATCCCAAGCCCACCTGAAAAGGGCTATGTCCAATCAAGTTGTGGAGATCCCAGTTATAGCTTTGCTGAACATAGGGGAGGCTCTCATCCCATGTGCATGGATGCTTTGAGTTGTACATGCGTAGACTGTTAATGATCATTCTATTGATAACCTTTATCTGGCCATTAGTTTTGGGATGGAAGGTTGTGGACTTAGTGAGCTTGGTGTCCAGCATTGACCAGAGACTGGACCAAAATGTATTGAGGAACCTACTATCCTCATATGAGATGATAGACTGTGGGATCCCAAAGTGTACCCACACTTGTTCAAAGAAGAGTTTAGGAGTGGCTTCTGCTGTGATATTCTTCTTGCAAGTCACCATAATTGCCATCTTCAAGAACTTGTTGATAACCAAAAAAACACAGTCATTTCCATGCTTAGTAGAAGGAAGGCCTGACATATAATCCATGGAGAAGGATTCCCAAGGTCGACTAGGGGTAGGCAACATAGTATAGAGGCTTTGCTTCTTGATGGTCATTTTGGGAATGATGCAGGCAGTGCACGATATGATGTACTTCCCGACATCCTGTTGAAAATTCAGCCAATAGAAATACTTCTGCAGTACTGCCACCATTTTCTCAACCCCGAAATGCCCATCAACTTGGCTGTAGTGTTCTTCCCAAATCATCTTGGCACTCTCGCTTGAAGGAACATAAAGGTGACCCTGGTGGCATAATAGGGCATCTTGGAGGTGAAAATCTGTAACATGCTGACCCTCCAAGAGTGTTTGGAATGTGTGGCCGAATTCTAGGTCACTTTTGTAAAGAGGTGGCCAATCAGAAGTCCTATGCCCACAAGAGTTGAGCACAGTGGTTAATGCCATGATCGATAGTCGATTGAGGCAATCTGCAACATTATTGTTGTTGCCCTTCTTATACTTGATATTCAAATGGAACTGTTGCAGGTATGTGGTCCACTTCTGATGGCGATCATTCTGTAACTTCCCTTGTCTCTTTATGAACTACAGGGGCTAGTGGTCTATGTGGATGAACGTTTCCTTCCCCAAAATGTAATGTTTCCATTGTCGGTGGGCTTTCACAATGCAATACATCTCTTTCTCATAAGTGGGATACTTTCGGTCTGTGTCTGAAAGTGTCTCACTGTGATATGCCATTGGATGCCCATGTTGAGTAGGGACTACCCCAATAGCATAGGCAGAGGCATATGTCTCGATCTCAAATGGTTGTTGCAATTTTGGTAATGCGAGCACTGGTGCCGAGAAGAGGCGATGTTTCAACTCTGTGAATGTCTTCTATTGAGATTCAGACCAAAATAATTTTTCTTTCGCTCCTCCCTTGGTGAGTTGACTCAAGGGCCAAATGATATGAGAAAATCCTAACACGAACCTATGGTAGAAGTTGGTAAGACCCAGAAAGCTGCAGAACTATGTCAGAGCGGTTGGAGATGGCCAATCCTGAATGACTTGGATCTTCACTGGATCCACATGCACCCCCTATTCATCAATAATGTATCCCAGATACTGAACTTAGGTCATGCCAAAAGTGCATTTCCTTAAATTGGTACATAACTTGTGTTGTCGCAGTGTTTGGAGAACTTGTGAGATGTGGTAGAGGTGCTCTTTCTAACTCTGGCTAAATATCAGGATGTCATCCAAGTATACCACTACAAATGAGTTGGTGAATGGCTGCAAGATGTCATCCATTATCCTGATGAAGGTTGCAGGATCATTCGTCAACTTGAAAGGAATAACCAACAATTCAAAAAGGCCCTCATTGGCTTTGAAGGTAGTCTTCCACACATCGGAGGGTTCGATTGGTACTTGGTGATATCCTGACTTCAAATATATCTTGCTGAAATACATTTCCCCCTTCAGTTGGTTCACAAGGTCATCAATTTGTGGGATCAAGTACCTATTCTAGAAAGTGATCTTGTTCATTGCCCGATAGTCAATACAGAGTCTCCAAGTCCCATCTTTCTTCTATACCAACATGATCGGGCTCCCACAGGGCAGCGAACTCAGTCGGATGTGATCTTTCTATAGCAGCTCCTGAATCTGACTCTTGATTTCATCATTCCTTAGAATGGAGCATTGTTAGATTGGTCCATTGCACAGTAGCACCCCTGAGGTGAGATCGATGGAGTGCTTGACCTGACAGTGCAGAGGAAACCCTGTGGGGGAGGTGAAGATGTCCTCATACTCCTCCACGACCTTGCCCATCTGTAGTTGTCGTGTAGAGGGGCCTTGTCTGGAGTTCATGGCACCTAGTGTTCAATGTGGACTACCTTCGACCATACCTCCCACCATTGCTAGAAACATTAGACATTGCATAACAACTCAAACCAACAAAGTTAAACCTAGAGTGCATGGAACAGAGCACAATTGTTTGGATTATGGACACACAAGTCAAAAAAACTTGCCAGTAGAAAATCCAACTATATTGGGTTATCAAAGTTGAACAACTCCCGCACCAAAGAAAGTGGATCATCAGGGACCAAGTTCAGTAGAAGTTTCCTCATCTCATGCAGGAACTCAATGCAATGGGTATCATTACTTCGTAAGCGTGGAGGAATGGTCCAAGTGGATATTGGTGGCCACACACCTATTCCACTTGGAACCCACCATTGTTTCTTTTAGTTTTTCAATTTCCTTATTTGTAGCACAATTTACTATTTTTGGTAGTTTTTCGGATCCTAAACTTTCGGAGTCATCTTGAGGCCCTAAATGACGTTTTTTTGGGAAAATTGTAGCAAACATGGGTCATAAAGCCATGTTGGCCACTTGCAAGTTGTAGTCCTTGGATAGATCTTTCTAACAAGGTATTTTGCGCTTAAAACAGAGATCGTAGGCCAACATTACGACCCCAAGAAGTTGATGTACCACTTTAACCAAATAGGGCCCATAGTTTGGCGCTTCATCTCCTAGGGTTAGGCTTTTCGATGTTTAGGGCTTTCCATTGATTCTGAATATAAAATATGCCTTTGAGCCTCATTGTAACACACATTAGAGGCATGTAGCCGCCAAATCTCCTCTCAGAGATGAGCTACCATCGCCTGAGCTAGTTTATTTTCATTTTTATTTGTAAGCATATTTCAGTATTCAATATTAATGAAATGAAGAATTATTTTCATTGCATCTTCGTATTTATGGGTATATCTATAATTTATTGCATTCCTGTTTAAATCTAGATCAACACACCTCATTCCATATGGCTACAAGACACTATGGGGCCAAAGAATGACCCCAAGTGACCAAACACTGAGCTCGGGCTCCTTTCCACACACTTTAACCCCCAATCGCATGCATAACAAGGCCTTCATATGGTTATAGGCCTCCAACCATGCACAAGCCTACCTGGGTGTGGTTGTGACCCAAATGGTCTAGTTCAAAGGGTGTAGTTGCAAGGTCTGAGCCTCAATCAAGAAAAAAATCCATACCACTCCCCACAATTTCCTAAAGCTTCTGAGAATCATAAACGACATGCAAATAAGACTAAACATACAAACTCAACTCAAAAATTTGAGCTAGACTACTTAGGAAACAACAAGCATTTCGTCAAACAGATGAGAACTAGATAAGATATACTTCATGAATCCATATATGATCATGAAAGCATGAGATTCATCTAAGAATCATCGAGAAGGCACTATGACCTCTCCATATAGCTACAACAATACTTATTAGCCCATACAATCATCAACCGATCAATAGATAAACCATTTATAACAAGAGCCGTAAAGGGTACACATTATATGAACAACATAAAACTAGAAATTAACCAAAATATAAACCATGGCATCCCAACCATCATATCACCAACACACTGCCAAAAAATATACATGAATCACTATAAAAGAATAGCTCTTATTAACATATGAAATTGCCAACCACGTCGAGGACTTCCATGTACCACCCAACCATATATTGGGCTGAACCAAATCTCTCTTTCAGCTAATCTCTCCCACACCATATTCCAAGCATGAATTTGCTATCTTAAGGAATAAACCAAACAAAATTGAGCAGGGCTTCCAGAGGCCAAACCACCTCATCCCTCAACTAGTGATTCCACCTCACGGTCAAAAATCACTAACACGAACCAATTTAGTCTCTACCCAAGTTTTCCAGGGCTCCAAGAACTAGTAACTCAACCCACAACCCTTCAAGACTCTAGATAATTTGTCCAACCTAGCTCCAGGGACTATTAAATCAACTCACTAAGGGCTCCAGAGTGTTTTTCACAACCTAGGACTAGTAAATTAACCCAAGTTGTTCCATGCCTTTTGAGTGTTTGTTCCAACCCATAACCATACAAAATTATGAGTACCATAATACCATTCAGAAAACGATCAAGTGGAAAATACCATGACACCATGGGTATCCAGGAAATGGCATGGAAAGGCTGAACCACTATGAATCTAGGTAATCATCCACGCCAATGACAACACATAACCAGAAAACCACATGCATCTTCCATGCATTGATTTCCATGCATCCATAAATGAATAAGGAAATCACACATGTAGCATGTTACCTTCAACATAATCCATCTATAGCTACTAATGCACATGTTCCCTTGCACTTTCCCTCTTTCCTTTGCCTTCTTTCTCCAATCTAAGTATGCAAAACTACTCCAAGAATGCTCCAAGTTTTCTCTAAGTGTGCAAGAGTGTGAGAGAATAGAAGAGAGCTCCAAGATAAAACTAAAAAAAGTTGTGAACTAATCCTCAGAAGCGTTTTTATCATTGAGGCCTCTATTTTGTTCGTTTTCCTTCATTTTTCATTCAATTTTACTCACATGCAAATTTGTGACTCTTCATCTTCTGTTTCTCCTATTTTCCTTTATTTCATAAATACAATGTTGATTAATTCAACTTTTCCTTTGTCAATGCGTTTTCATTAATGCATTTTCCAATTTCCATAGCCATTAATTAATCACTAGTGATACCCATCACTATGATTTTCCCAACTTTTAGCTTGGAATACATGTCCCATGACCTTTGTATTATTTTTATTTACATCGAAAATATACTAGGGGTTGTTACAACGACATAGTTGATTATGCCATTAGAAAAAAATTGATATCAACCTTGTACAATTAGTGTTAGCATGGTGTTCCAAGCGAGGTTTTGTCACCCTTTTCTGTTGATATCAAAGGGGGACTATGAGATTAGTTAGCCAATGAATAATAAAGGTCAGTGAAGAAGATTGGGTTATGGTATGGTTATGGTGTTGCCATCAATGCCAAAGGGGGCAACTATTGACAACTTAGTGTTGGCATTGATGTCAATAGAGAGTTAGTTTAGTTGGGAAATGATGTCAACAGTTCAATGTTCTTTCATGGTGATATTAATCTATGGATCAAGTGTTGTAGAGGTATTTGAAGTGGTAATGGTGTATGCCTGTGCAGATCTAGGTTGAATTTTTTTTGGGTTTCATTATTTTAGGAGATGGATGCTAATTAAGGCTTGAAAATCAATGTTTGTAATTTTGTCACCCATATTTCCAATAGAAAAAAATAATCCACAATGCATTTTCCCAATGGAGAACCAACATCCGCACCTGCAAGCTGAAAAAATACAACGAGGTTCTACCAACAAATTTACCCAATGTTTTTGTCTAAGATCAAAGTGATTGACTTAGTGTATAACATCTTTGTTGAGTTAATATTCTAGAATGTCATGGAATTCTTTTAATGTTTTGATCTGATTATAGTGTTTAATATACGATCAATCTGATCTAGTCATTATGGAGAAATAAAAATTAATTTATCTAGTCCACTAAGCTAGGATCCATTGTCATTAATCAACACCTTGAAGTGGTCTTATTTGGAAACTAGGTGATTTAGGTTAAATTCCTATTTCATGGCCATTACATAGCTTCAATTTAATGAGATTTAAAATGAACAAATATACATATGTGCATAGATTCCAAGCATTAGGTGAAATTGAGTGTAGAGAAATGGAGTGTTTTCATGCTTTCGTGGATTCTTTGATGTGAAGAGGATTTCAAAGTGCATTGGCTTATACATTCCACAGGTTAGACAAGGAGGGATTTGTATGCAAATGTAATCACATATAGCAGATCGATCAGAAGGTGCATATCAATGGAGATTCTTGAGCGATATGTCTAATTTGTTTGATATTTCGATGGAATGATATAACTAATTCATATAGTAATTGTGTGTTCCCCTAAAGATGATTTTTATATGCATGGAAATGTTTATACCTGTGTGTTTACCAATGATTAATTGGAGGCCAAAAATAAAAATACACTTGTGACAATTATGCTAGGTTGTTAGTGATGCAATTGGGTGATAGGTCAATGACAAATTGTAGAAGTAATATTGTTGCTACAAAGGTCAATTGTGCTCCTATGTAATGAAAAAATTGGAACATGATATGGAAAGTGCAACTTCGTGTGTATGCAGTGTGATGGTGTGTTTAACCTAAGTGTGGTGTGATGGACGTATGTCATGTGATGGGTGATTCAGTTTAATTTCTGTTGTTGTGGACCGATTAGAGGTCTTGGTAGTGTATGTTAGAGTTTTACATGTATACCTATAGTAGATTGATCATGAAAGAGAGGATGTGAAATTGATAGTGCATAAGGGTTGATGATGATGTCGGAGAATAAGCATTGGAATGTTTTTGTATTTTTTATTCTTGACAACATTGTGATTTTCTAGGGGTAGATATATTTGAAGGTGTGGCTTCCATTGAGTCATTGGTGGGTTTTCCATGATTATATGCCACATATACATACATTGTTGTAGATCAAAAGAATTCTTGATGCATCACCATGCATTTTCGTAATATTTGTTTGTTTATAGTGTTGTTGTGAGGGTTTGAGTTGGGAGTATGTTGTTTATATGCCACATATACATACATTGTTGTAGATGAAAATAATTCTTTAGGAATCACCGTGCATTTTCATAACATTTGTTTGTTTATAGTGTTGTTGTGAGTGTTTGAGTCGGGAGTATGTTGCTAGAGCTTGACATTGGTTGTATAGTTGGACATTGAGTTGATTTGTATATGATGTAGAGCGATAGAGAGAGTTTTGTAGGTTTGTTGTATGGCTGATGAAACATAGTATGTTGATGTTAATATATTGATGGACCAAACATGTATGGTTGTGTATCTTGCTACGGTTTGTATGTCGAAGTGATGTTGAGTATGCTACCTAGGGTTTTATACTAGTGCTCAACAGAGTTGTTGTTGAGTGTGTATGATGAGAAAATCATGTGAGAGAGGTTGTTTTTGTGTGCATATTTCTAGGGTTTCAGAATTTGATGTTGTTCTAGTGTTGTATAGACAACATAGAGGTTGATGTGGTTTGATGTGTCTTGCTTTTATTGAGAAGAGAGTGACTTTGTGGATCCAGTGGGAAAAATTATGAAATAGTGTCCACAATATTTTGATCATAGATTCATGGGCCCAGTATGAAAATTCATGTAAGGTGATCCACAAGGATTTTAACGTTGGGCCCTTCAAAGAAAAGTGATATCTTACTGGTATAGGAAGTAGTGGATTCCTTCAAGTGGTGGTTTGAGAAACTATTGGAGGATTGGGTCTCCAACAAGTGAGGGCTTGCAATAGGTTAGGGATTTCATAGTTCTAGAAGTGGTGCCTTCCAATAGGTAGTGGCTTGAAGAAAGTGGTTGCTTCCATACATGTCAAGTTGGGGCTTGCACACTAGTGGTGTCCAGTGATTGATGTAAATAAGATTTTTAATAAGAAGAAGGCAAAGACAAATTGTACATTGATTTTCCTCTCATAAGGTTTTCCGCCTAATTTTTAGTGCCCTTATGTGATTATGATGGTTTATGTTCTACTCTTATGTTATTGTGCTTTGGTGTTATATATGGTGCTCATATGATATTTGTTTATGCATGTGTTATTTTCTCTTAGTGCCTTATTTTGTTGGATAACTAATTGATGATTAAGTGACTGGTAAATAATTGATAAAAGGTGTTAAATATGATTCATACTACACAATAATGATTCAACCCCCTCCCCCACTGAATATTTTCAAGATCCTAGCACTTATGCCTCATGCTAATTCAATGCCACCCACCCCCATTATGTCAGCAATCAGATCCCACCAACCCTTCTCTTGAAGCCCCTCTAGCATTTTCTCTTATCCTAGAATTAACTGAAGGGGGACAACCATGTCATGGTTGAGAAGGGATAAATAGTAAAATATTAATAACAGTAAATTTTAATATTTTAGTATGATAGTGAATCTTATGGATTATGTTAGGTCCCTATAATACTAGTATATCCCCCATATTTTTATTGTTGTCCACCATAGAACCCCCATATTGTTAGTTGTGCACCCCATATAAACTTGGACTATTATTATTGTTATGTAGGTGCAAATTATATTTTGACCCTTTAGACTCTTATATATACCAAGGAGGTATTATCATTTGAATCATCCAAGAATTCTTCATTAACGTGATGTAAAAGGAGGTTTCCCCTTTAAGGCACTTATTTTCATGTTGTTGATCTATATTTTCTTCTGTTTTTTTTTTTTTTTTTTTTTTTTTTCACTGCATAACAATTTCTAACAGAGCTTTGGATCCTATGGATTTGTCGCTTGAAACAAGTCATATTAGAATTTTCACTATAATTTGTTTTTCTACGAGGCTTCAAAACCTAAAATTTCTACCACATGGAAATAAAATATTGGTGAAAATCTTGTAAAAAATTTAGAACTTGGTTCACTATATTATCAAAGACACGATTCAAGGAAGCTAGGGTTTTTATATGCTCCAAAATTTGTTCTCAAATAGGTGTCTCATGGAAAATCATGGCATATATTTCGTTTTGGGCATACAAATTAAATTTCTTACAAAATGGCTGAAAGTGCACATACTTTAGTTTCTTAGGTACCATTTTCAAGGCCAAAGACTGAAACAATGACACAACATTTTGTACAAGCTCTCTCTATTAGACCATTTCATAAGCATACCATCTTAGCAGATTTTGCCTAAATTTATCTTGAACAATCCAATCTTGGTCTAACTAGTGGTGTTGGAAAGAAGAAACCGAGGTCTACCATCAAACATAATTTCAAACCTTAGGAGGCTAAATCACATATATACAATGATTTCAAGGTCACACTTATCAACAAGCTCAAAATCAAGCTCTAAAAGTTGTGTATTTTTAAATTTACATAAATTTGGTTTGAAAAGTTAGGTTGAAGTGATTCAAAGGCCATATCGAAGGATATATTTCATTATTTGGTTCCAAAATACCTACCAAACAAAAAAATTATACACCCATTAAGCCCTCAAAAATCTCCATTATGACACATGAAGAAGAAGAAATGTAAGATGATATACAAAATTTACAAGACCAAGTACAATAAATTTCGCTCTCACAAAGAGCCACCAAAAATGAACTGAAAGGCTACATGGATGGTTTAAAATGGGACATGGATGGTTTAAAAGGGAACATGGATGGTCAAAAAGGGGATCTAGAAGGTTTAAAAGAAGACATGGATGGTTTGATGAAGTTGCTAGAAGAAAGGATTCATAATGGTGACAAGGTATCCCATGAGACTCGTAATGAAAAAAAAAAGAATGTGAATCATGATTTTAAAGACTCTAACATTAGGTTGAATACCAACCACATTCTGAAGATTGGTGTGAGGAATTTTGATGGCAAGGATTTAGTAACATGGATACTACAGATGGAACAATTCTTTGGTCTACATGATGTGCAACACACACAAAAGGTACACGTTGCATCTTTATATTTAGAACCTAATCAGTTTGTGTGGTATTGATGGCTTTTTTCTCATAAACCATTTGTCACTTGGATCATTTTTACTGAGGAATTGATAGCACAATATGAGGATACAAATATCAATACGTTCTTTACCCAATTGATAAATCTCAAACAAAATGGTTTAGTTGGGGATCACATTGAGGATTTCCAAAGATTGAATATCAAGGTGAATGATATTCTAGAGGAGCTTATGATTGATGTATTCATAGGGACTTTAAAGGATAAAATATAACATGAGATTTTCCTTTGGTAACCTAAGTCATTAGAGAATGCATTTAGGGTGGCAAGAAAATTTGAAAGAAAATATATGGCAACAACAAATTCTACCATTCATAAGTATAAAGATGGAAGTGTTGTTTCTCCTGACCTCCTAGAACCTATGAGATTGAGACCACAACAATTGGAGGAAAAAAGAGAAAAAGGTATTTGTTACAAATGTGATATAAAATACACTAAAGGTCATAAGTGTACTAAGAAGAAATTATTTACATAGATTGTGAAGAGGAGGAAGAAAGGAACAAGAAACATAAAAAGAAGAAGTTATACATCAAGAACCAAGCCCAGGGGTTGAAAGAGAAAAAATGAATCTAACCATATCTTGTAATGAATTGGTAGGAATTATCACTCCTTAAACTCTCAAGATAGAAGGATATATCAAGAAGAAAAATGTAATAGTGCTTGTTGATTTAGGAAGTACCCATAATTTTATTCATTTTAAGACAAACAAGGAATGGAGTTTCTTTCTATATCCAAAACCAGAGTGTCAAGTGATGGTTGCAAATGGACGAACTATAAATTTATATAATTCCTACAATTCCAATGTGTGGCATTGATGTTGTATTAGGTGTCTAATGGTTACAATCTTTGGTGACAAAAATATTTTCGCTTTCAATAACTTTTCTTTAAAAAAAATGGGAAGGAAAGGAAATTGAATCGAAGGGTATCAGAGGGAAACCTGGAAAGGTAATTAGCTCTAATTCCATGAAAAATCCTTTGAACAAGGAAAAATTAGGGGTAATTTCACATTATGCTCACTAGATATTCAAACATCTAAGTCATTCATTTCTCCATATATTTAAAGAGTCTTTAACAATCATTTTGAGATATTTGAGACCCCCAAAGGTGTTCCACCTATTCACAAGCACAATTATGTTATTCATTTGATTTCCATAAGTCTTCCTCCAAACATCAAACCTTATAAATATACCTATTCCCAGAAGTTTGAAATTGAATGTATGGTTGCAGAAATGTTAGTGGTAGATATAATTAAACCTAGCAAAAGTTCCTTCTATTCTCTAGTAGTATTGCTGCATAATAAGGATCGAATCTATCATATGTTTCTGGATTATGGAGAGCTCGATAAGCTCACTATCAAAGATAAATTTCCCATTCCTAGCATTAATGAGTTGTTGGATGAACTACATGGAGCAATTTACTACCAAGCTAGATCTTCGCTCAGGATATCATCAAATTACAATGAAGAAAGAATACAATTTGAAAACAACATTCAGAACTCATGAAGGTCATTATGATTTTTTCGTCATGCCTTTTGGTCTTATTAATGCACCTTCCATATTTCAAGGTTTGATGAATTTTTTTTTTCAAACCCTTCCTTAGAAAATTTGTGTTAGTATTTTTTGATTATATACTAATCTACAAGAAGTCATGGAAATATCATCTTCAACATGTTGACATGGTTCTCAAACTATTGGAGGAGAAACAATTGTATGAGAAACCCTCCAAATGTTTCTTCGAGCTATAGGAAGCGGAATATTTGGTTCATGTTGTATCTCGTGAGGGCGTTAAGGTAGACCCTAATAAAATTAAATCCATATAGGAATGGAAAATCACCACAACCATAACGCATCTTCTAGGATTTCTTGGGTTGTGTTTACACTGCAAAAAACACCCTCCAAAATTCGATCTACACTTGAATTTTGGAGCCTATGATGGATCTTGCGATCATTTGTTCCATAGTCACTTTATGGCTCATTCGATAGATTAATGTCAAAGGCACTTGCTCATACATGCTCAGTTTGTAACAAATTCATGAGTCTTCTCATTTATTCAAGCTTGAACAAGAATCGCTCAAGTCCATATAGATAGTGCCTATGCGATCTTTAACCTGTGTCAACAGTCAATTCACACTTTCATCGATAATCTCTCATTTTTGGTTACGGTTTCTCTTCTATTTTAGTGAGTTTTACCAACTATCCTTCTTGCATGCTTTTGCTTTCATAAGTGTCATTTGCATGTTTATGACTATCAAGTTTACATTTTTTTTTTTTAACTTTAATTAGCATCATTGTCATGTTATCTTCATTTTGGAATGTGTCTCTTTCAATGTCATTCACATTTTGCAAGTGTCATTTGCACTTTCCTTTTACTATCACAGATGTTGTCTTTTGGCATGGCAGGTATCGAACATCGCAAAAGTAAGTTTTGTTTTTTTCAAGGGCTAACCTTGGTGCTAATTAGTTATTGTTATCATGTAGAAATGTATCACACTCATTCCCAAAATTTTGAAGCACTATCACACAATTTTCGTCACTACCTTCGCAAAGTGTACCGTTAGTGTCGCACTTGGGGAAATGTGATGCAATGTCATTGCATTGGGGATATTATGTTGTTCATTTGGTATGAGTGATCAATGTTGCATTAGCAAATATTTTAAGTGTGTTATCATACTTAAGTTTTATCATTGTTCACTTTGGTCTCACTGATCCCACACTTAGCCAAATACTGAAAAGTCACCACCCAAGCAACTTGGCCTCAATCAACCTTCCTGAACTGTGCACTACACAGTATCAATCCTCAATATTCAAAGTTTCCTCTTGGCACTATGAAATGTTTTATCACTCATATTTTCCCTTAGAATTTATCGAAAGAAGGGACACTTCGAGGTAACCACAAATCAATCTTTTAAGTACAAAATCTAGCCAATTTTTACTCAGAGAGGGCTCTGTCTTTATGATTGAGCTTTGTATTGTGAGATATTAGGCTAGTTATGAAATCTTGTAGGGGATTTTTGATTGGGGGGTGGAATTCTGGGAAAAAATGGATGGAGCAAGGCCTTCAAGCCATTGGGCTATGGAGTCAATCGAATACTGCCTTAAATGGATCAAATTAATTACTAAAGGGAAAACTCACAGGGCAAGGTAGTAAAACAAAAGGAAAATGTCAAGTTTAGGTGGATGAAATTGTCTTAACTAGGGAGAAAGGGCAATGAATAATCCTTCAACCGGGGTCAGGATGAGGAACATAAGAGGCCTATCATCAAAGGGCAATTAAGAATTCTTTGTTCAATTGAGCTAGAGGAATAAACTATGAAGTAAGGGAGAATTCAAGAATTCCCTAACTATGATAGTCTAGCCGAAAACATGTATAAGATAAACAATTTAAAACAAAGCACAGTAAAGGAATTTTTGAAAAAGAATTACTTGTTTATCATTCAGGTTTCATGAAAACACGTATGATTATTAATAAAAAATGGAAAAAAAATAATAAACAAAAGATATAGAATACTTATTTGATTTCTGTTTGACACAAGTATCCTATGAATAATTTTTACTTTATTCCTTGATCCAGCAAGCCATAGAAGTCTTGGTATAATAGCACTTCAATTCTAGAAGAAAATGTCTTTGAATCCACCCTTAATACTTCGAATAAAGAAGTATTTATATAAAATTTACATCAAAATATCTCATAACTAAATGAGATTTATTGTAGGAAAATAAAATATCTATTTACACAAATATAGAGACAGATGGTCTCGAATATAGTGACTAATAATGAACTAATTTTTGTTGTCCCTATTTTTTTTGAAGGAGCTGGAGACATCCTCTACGAATCTGCATCTTGTTGTTGTCTTAGTAACTCTGTGTTGGACATCTGCTTTGATCTTTTTAACTGATACTCTTTCACCTGTAATTAATACTCTTTACTTATTCACCAGCATTCATCTTTTTTACCAAAATTTACTGTGGTAATTATTTCTATTTACCTTACTATTTACCATGGTAATTTATAGGATGTCAGTCATGTTGGTTCACCAATCATCCTCGGGTATTCTTGTTTTTGTCAGCTTCCTGTCAATTTCAAATACTGATGTATATTTTACAAAATTGGGTTGTACTAGGAATAAGTGCTTTAATTCATGTTCAATGAAAAAGAGCTTCTCTAAACCATCGTACAACACTTTCCCTATTGGTAATGCCTTGGCTGAAGATGAACTAGCTTGACTATCAGCCTCCTGATGTAATTTGTTAATGTACTCAATCTAAACCATTAACTTATCATTGATAACTAAAGGATTGGGGAGTCCTTTCATTCTTAAGATATCAAATTTCTTCATGAACTCATCTATATCTTCCTGCATGCTTTGACATCTTCATTCCAGGCCTTGCATCAGATTCCTTTTGGTAAAAACTTTCTTTATTTAAATAATGGTAGTAGTCCTATCCTCAATGCCTAATTGTTCTAACTGTTGCCTATTTTTACTGTTAAGAAAAGTGATTAATTTGATAGCTTCCTCAGGTTTCCTGCCCAGCTCTTCTTTGGTCTTCTCAATTTCTTCAAGAGCAGGCTTTACTAAATCAATTTGTTCAAAAATAATTTGAATTGATGACCAAATATCATTGATGGAATCAATGATATTGGTCCACAATATTTTCCTGATGTTTGTCGAAGGCTTTTCAAATGATAGATCCTTCTCCAATGCTTTAATTTTCTCTTTCATGCCTTTGTTTTTCCTTATTTGTTCTGCATAATTCATCTTTGATATATCATATTTTTGCTCCAAAGTAGTGAATTTCTCTTTTACTTTCTGTAGCTCTATTACTTGGAGTTTCATTTCTTCCATTGACTTATTCAAGTCATCTGTGCTTTGTGTAGGTGTACCTACCTGTGATGTACCTATTGCTTCTATGGGTGAAGTTGTTTCCAAAGGAACGTTTAGTGCTAAAACAGTTGCCAGTGTAGAAGGGATTGCTGTTGAAACTACTGGCACTATAGTTTGAGGCTGTGTGGTCGACTCACTCTTCCTTGACTGCACTGCTTTCTCTAATTCTTGCTCTGTTTCCTTTAGTTGCTCGTTTAACTTAAGGACCAAGTCCATAAGTTCTTCTTCATTTTTCTTCTCTATCACTTCAGCAGTGTGAGGGTGAATGAGTGGTGGCAGCTTCAACTATTTTCTAAGTGCAGCTATGTCTTCATTCTTTTTCTTGATTAAGCTTTCCACTGCCTTAACATCTTTTGGGTCATGATCCAATTCAATTACTAACTCTTCCAGTGATTTTATCCTGATATATTTTGCCTGTGAGGAGGCTTTCTCCAACTGTAATTGGGTTGTAGTGTTGCTTAATGAATTTTGCAATCAATGAGCCATCATTGCTTTGTTGGTCAGTGTTGAGTAGACTATCTCATCTATTTTCTTGTGTAGTTCAATCTGATCAATAGGGTGGATGTCTTTAGCCATGACTTCAAAGTCAGTTTTGAGATAATGTGCCAATGATTTTGGTTGCAACACTATGGGCTTTAGGAAACTCATTTTCATTTTGCCCTCTTTGATGTCAAAGGCTGACATCAATCTGGTTTGGTTTGTAGGGGCCATCTTTAAGTACTGGGCATAGGCTTGGGCCTTCAATTGCTTATTCTTTGTCTTTATTTCTCTAAACTTCCCCTCTATATCTATAATTTTCTCAGAAGAAGACCTGAGAGATGAAACTTCTATGCTTTGTTGTCTTTCTAGCTCTTGCCTATGCAAACTTGAGGGTGTTGTCCCTGGTGGGAACATTTGTAAACTATCTATCCCTTCTTTTTCATGCTTTTTGTAGTTTCTCCAATGAATTCCTACTCTAAATAGGGATTCATCCTTTGCCTCTTAGAAAAGGGTTGATTTGTGGGTATGCTTGGAGGGGTAGCTGCTTCCCTTTCTCTTTCTAGATTATTTTCCTCATTTAGAGGAGCCTGTAGTATTGGAGGATTCCCCATATTAGTTCAAGCTGGATGTGGTTGTGGTGGGTCCAACTCTACAGAGATTTCAGGTTGCTGCTCTGATTTCTCTAGCTGTTCTATCGTCTTTGGTTATTCTAAGGTAGATGGTTATTCTGATGTAGATGGACATGTTTTATGTATTTTCCTCTGTGAAGGCTTGGCTGTGGGAGCATTGGTTTCCTAGGCTAGCCCTTGGGAAGACTTTGTATGCACCTGTAAAAAGGAGTCCAGGTCAAGTCTTGTCTCAAAATATTTCATCACATTCTCAACTTCAACTTTATCACTATCTTGCTCTATCAATTTCCTTTCCCTCCATTCATTCATATTGGCATATTGTTCTATTTCAGGGACGGTGTGATGGATATAAGGTGATAACTTGTGTTGTATCCTTCTATCCCAAATGAAACTATGAGGATCATAGTCCCAAGCAAAGCTTTTCTTTAAATGCATCCTCCTCTTTATGATTTATTCTGCTTCTTGCCCTGCCTTTCTGTTGTTGCACACAAATGGGCTTATGGGTCTTTGATTCTTAGTTGGGATTTCTTCTTTGTTTCATGAAATGGATTTGATCAGAGTTGATTATTTACCTGTAGTTGTTAGGCCCCTATACTGCTAGTGTAACCCCTTATTGTTATTAGTAGAACCCACATATTATATTGATGTACCCATGTAGTGCCCATATTTTTACTATTGTGCCCCATAGAAGCCCACTATTGTTATTATTGTTCCCTTACATTATTATTGTTATGCCGGCTCTGATTATGTTATGACCCCTTAGACTCCTATATATAGAAAGGAGGTCTTTTCATTTGTATCATCCAAGAATTTCTCATTTATGTAATGCAAAGGAGGTTGCCCCCTCGAAAAGGCTGAATTTTAAGGTGTTGATCTATCTTTTCTATCTTTTCTTGAGCTGGTTTCATAACATTTGGTATCAGAGCTTTGGATTATAGGGTTTTGCTACTCCAAACAGGTCATCATGGATTTTTTGCTATAACTTTGTTTCGGCGACGTTTCAGAAGTTGAAAAAAAATCCCATTTGAGAAGACATCATGCTAAATCTTGGGTCCAAATTTTAGAGCTTTTTACGCTATATTTTCGGCGATATGATCTAAGCAAGTTGGTACTTTTGCAAAATCCTGAATTACATTCAAAATAGGTGACCTGGGGAAAATCATCATAACTTTCTCTCTGAGAATCAGATTGAAATTTCGTAAAAAGGTAAAAAAATAGGACGGACTGTAGTTTCGTGTATATATGTTTCAGAGCCAAAGGTCAAAATAGGGACACATGGCACATCGTACAAGTTCGCTCTACTGAATTAGTCTATAATCAGGTCACTGTGGGATATTTGGAATAACTCTTCATTGGAGAATCCAATTGGGGTCAGACTGGTGGCATTGGAAAGAGGACATAGAGGACTACAACAGGTCGTAGTTTAAGAACTTAAAGATCTGAAAGTACAGAGTTACAGTCATTTCAAGATCGAGCTCCTAAAATCAAGAAAAAGCAAGATGAGGAAGTTTGATGGCAAGGAT
>APFE030579454.1:97560-152049 GCA_000404065.3 Pinus taeda
ATATAAGCAGAAATTGCCAAGAGATAAAAGTACCATTTATGACTAATCCTACTCACAAACTTCAAGCAAAAATGATCTATCTCTACTTGTTCTAACATCTACTAAGAGTAAAAAAGTGCAACATCAGTAGCAGACATTAAATGCAAATAAGAATAAATATCGATCCATCCATTCATCAAAACCTCCTCTGAGGGTGCAAAAGTGCATGTTCCGAGGATAAGTTTTTGACAAATCTCTGGACCCTTCTCTAAATGCATGAGAAGGGTTTAAATAATGCTAACTAATTAACTTAATTACATAAATCTAGGATACGGTTTTAAATGACCGCCCTTTTGATAAAGCAAAACTATTTTTAAAAATTGAATCTAATTCTAAACTATTTCTGTATTTGCTCCTTAGTGCTGCAAGCACGCAACATTTGCCTGGGAAGAGTCAGGTAGTCACCTTCCACTTTCGTTTGAGCTATAAAAATAGAAATAACAAGTGTTGGCACCTCTTTCTGGTAGACTAGAAGATATTTTCAAGAATCTTCCTCTGGCTGGGTGTATTCACTGCGTGTATTCTTGGTAATAACCCAAGTTTCCCTTAAATTGATTCTGCTTTTGCTATTTCAATTTCCGACTTGCGGATGACTGAAAAAGTTAGAGACTTAACTCTCTGAATAATTTTCTGCATCGAAAACTGCCTTCGTTCTTCATTCCAGGATTTTTTGGTGTGTAAGCTTCAGGGTTTTTTGTAAACATGCTGCTTTTGTGCATCTCTAACTCTGAGCTTTAGGTGGCCTATTGACATCAGCATCTGTTGAGTGATACTCTAGAGGCTGTGATCCTGTCGCATGTGGCATCCGTTTCTGAAGGGATTTCTTCTCTGTTCTGCAATCATTGACGCTTTCCCCTTTTCCTTAGATGTTTCCTACACATTGCTTCATGTTATTTCTTGTCTTACAGTTTATGAAAAGGGAAAGAGTAATGGTAATAAAGATTTACATGAAAGCTTTAAGTTCTTATGAATGCATAATTATGACACTCATGGCGAACTGACTCTTCGAAAAACAAAAAATTGTCCTTGCTGAATACTTTGGCGTATAATCATTAATTTCTTTTAAGGCACATGCTCAAATTTGGTTAACGGACAGATTTCCTTGAATACTGTGCCGAAGAAAATTCACGATGGGTGATTTCTGCGACTCGTAATCGCAGATCGCGGCATCGCATATCGCAGCATCGCATATCGCAGCATCGCAAAATTTAGTCGTTCAGCCATTGTGTGCTACTTATACGATGTTGCGATATGCGGCGTCGCATATCGGCCGTCGGAGATTTCTTAAGTTTTTCATTTAAGAGCGCTTCATAATAAATGCGATGCGATGAATTTCGCGTCGCTTCTTCGTAGTCTACTGTGCTCATAAGAAAAACGTTTCATTTTTTTGTTGCGATAAAATCTTAAGGAGTTAAATACAAATTTTTTTATCAAACATTTATTTGGATTTTCTATTGAGGGGCCCCATTTGCTTGGTGTTATTGCTAATATTAGACAAATAAGGGGGTTGTTTGTGGCCACAACAATGGTGATTCACTGGGAAGTACCAGTTATCTCTGCTTTTCTATTGAATTTTAACTTCCGAAACAGAAAAATTTTCATAAGTCTAAATTTTGTTATGGAAAGATAGAGTACATAATGCCTTATCCTATCAATGATATTTTGTTTCAACCTTTTTCTATTCTAATCGTTTGCTTCCTCAGGCTTATTCCTTGTATTTGCACCAACCATTACTTGGTCTTTTAAAGATAAAATAAGGTCATCTCTGTGTGCTGGCTTTTAAAAATATGCTCATTTGTCATAGGTAGAACCTCTGCTGCCAGCAGGCGTCCATAGCCTCGACAGGGTTACATGTTACCCACCAATGATCCTTTATCCTGCTTAAGGCTATTTACAACTTTTCAGAGAAAAACCCATTTTGACACTTTTTCCTTTTTTATTCTCTAAAGAACAATGTCTTGGTTTGGTGGCCAAATTATGACACAGTCATTCACTTTATTTAAACTTTTGCTGAACAAGCTGGCTCGTGATGAGACCCCTTGTCATTTGATTGCTACAATCTTAAGTCGTTGCCCTGTTTTGGTGGACAGTATTGGCAAAGTCAGCAAGTTATAATATCTGTGATCATGATAAGCCGGCTCGTGATGAGACCTCTTATTCTTTGAGATATAGTGTTTTCTCAGATTGTTTCTCTGAATGCTACAATTTTCTTTAGCAGGGAGGAAACCATTGTTTTTCCTTACGAAAGCTCTAGACGACAATAATAGAGTTTGAAAACATCTGTTTTACAGAGAATATTTATTTTATTATTGATACCTTTCACTGTGCTGATATAAAACAAATTTTTTTCCAAAGGTTGCTTTCATAAAATTCTTTGAAGTTGAAACTAGTATCATATCTAGGCTAAAGTTAACTCTATCCGTCAATAATAAAGATCAGATTTTTTGAATTTTTTTTATACTATTTTTACAAGCGAAAAATCAAAATCTAACAGATAATTTGGTGTCTTTTTCTTGTGAACTCCTATAGTAACCATCTACAACGGGTTTTATTTATATGAAAGAAAAAAAAACGAAAAGCTATCCTACAAAAAATAGAAGAGTAATCTTCTATGTAAAGTATATTTTCAGGATCTGTCCATTAACAGGCAAAGAATCCTTTCTACCTGCTAAATCCTGCAACACGAACGTTGATGGGCCTATGACTTCTACAATCTGAAAAGGACCAAGCCACATTTTTTGGAATTTTGTATGTTTGCCCTTCTCTTCATGAGCCTTATCCCATTTCAAAAGTAGATCTCCCTTCTGAAAAAAATTCTGGTCATTATGCTTGAATCAAAAGAGGATTTTATTAGTGCTTGGTGATGAGCATGGGTTTTCTTAGCTTGTTCTCGTTGTTCTTCTAATTTAATTATTTCCATTTGTCTTAATTGCAAGGAGGAAGTAGATACTTCATCGATGTATTGTATTAAAGACAAGGAGGGGATCATTAAGTGAGTCAGAAGAACCACTTCCTTCCCATAAACTAAATTAAAGGGAGAAGTGCCGATTGAAGCTTTCTTCGTTATTCTATCTGCCCATAAAGCATTTACCAAAATTTTGTGTCAATTCTTTTGGTTATGGTCAACTGTTCTTTTAATAATCCTGATTAGGTATTTATTTGTTGACTCAGCTAATCCATTTCCTTGCGGATAGTAGTTGGCTGAATATTTCAGTTTGAAACCTCTTTTAAGTGAAAACTCAGTCATTGCATTCCCAGAAAAGTATGAGGCATTATCAAACATCAAAGTCGTCGGCAATCCAAACCAAGTGATTATAAATTGATTTATGAATTCAATGATGTTTTCAGAATTAGCTATCTTGAGAGGAATTGCTTCTACCCATTTAGTAAAATAATCTGTTGCCGTGAGGATATACCTATGCTGTTTAGAAGAGTGAGGAACGATTTCACCTATTATGTCCAAGCCCCACTCACTGAATGGTTGCTTGATGTTTACCGGTTGTAGTGGCATGGATGGTTTCTTTTGTCTCCCTGCAGTAGTTTGGCAGACTTGGCATTTTCTCACGTAAATGTGTGAGTCTTTGAACAGTGTGGGCCAATAATATCCTGCACGTAAGATCTTATGTGCAGTAGCATCCCCAGCATAGTGTCCACCCGCGGGTCCATCGTGGAGTTCCTGCAAAACCTTTTCGGCTTCAGTTTTCTCAAGACACCTAAGAAGCACAGAATCATAATTCTTTTTAAACAAAACATCATTTACGAGCTGATATTGTTTAGCTTTTAATCTCAGAGCTCTTTTCTTGGTGTGATCCAGGTGTGCTGGAGCATAACCGTTCTTAAGATAATAAATGGTGTCAGCATATAATGATTCTGTATCGTTTAGGCTTACCTCATACGTTTGTACCTCTTCAGATGAATTTTCAGGAATTTGCGATGCTCCAGCCAACATTTTGCAGAAGCCTTGACCTCTTACGATGCTTGTTGGTTTAATCTCAAGGTCATATTCTTGTAAAGCAGTGATCCAATTTTCTCTTTTTTCACCCACATCTTTCTGTATTAGAAGATTTCTTACCGCTGGAAACGGTACTATGACTTTGGTATGGGTTTTAAGTAAGAAAGGTCTGAAGTATTGATTGCTTTGAAAACAGCATATGCCTGTTTCTCCACGTCTGAATAATTAAGTTCAACACCTTGTAGATTCAAGCTAAAAAGTGTGATTGGAGCTTCTGCTTTCTCTTGATTCGCTTGAGTTAGAATCGCGGCATATGATTTCTCTGAGGAGAATGTGTATAAGGTAAAAGATTCTGAAAAATTTTGGGTTGCTAAAGATGGAGCATTAATGATATCTTGTTTGATCAGGTTGAATGCTTCATGCTCATCTTGGCCCCATTTGAAATTTGAATTCTTTTTTATCATGGTTTGCAAAGGAGAAACAATTCGTGAAAAATCTGGGACAAATATTTTCACAAAATTGATTTGACCAAGAAAAGATTGCATGGCCCTTTTATTATGAGGTAGGGATATTTCAGAAATTTCTTTGATTCTATCAAGCACAATGTGAATACCAGATTTTGATACTATGAATCCTAGAAGTTTTCCTTCACTTAATGCGAAAAAGTATTTCTTTGGGTTAAGTGAAATCCCATACCTTAAACATTGTTGAAAAATTTGCTTCAAGTCTTTGAGATGGTCGCTTCGCTTCTTGGAGTACACTGTTATATCATCCAAATAAATCACTACAAATTTATTGACTAAACCCTTGAATGCGATGTCCATGGCTCTCTGAAATGTAGCGCCGACATTGATCAAATGAAATGGCATCTTCTAATATGCGTATGTGCCCCATTTAGTTCAGAATGTGGTTTTTAATTGATCGTCGGGATGTACCAGCACTTGATTGTATCCTGAAAATCCATCCAAGAAAGACATTAGTTCTGAGCCTGCTACTGCCTGTAATATCTGCTCCACATAGGAGGGAGGGGAAAATTGTCTTTTTGACAGGCTTTGTTGAGATTCCGAAAATCGATGTAGATTCTAATATCTCTTCTTTTCTTTCTAACGGGTACCATATTAGAGACCCATTTGGAATGTCTGGCCGGGAAAATTATTCTGGCTTTTAATAACTTATTCAACTCAGTTTTTATTTGGTTTTCTAAATTGGGGTGGATCTTTCTGAGTTTCTGTTGGACAGGTTTTTCTTTGTCAATCATAGGGATAGTATTTTGGATAATAGAAGTGTCGTATGTCTTCAGCTCATCGTAATTCCAGGCAAAAACATTTTTGTATTGTCTCAAAAGACGAATATATGCTAGTTTTTCTTCAGGAGCTAGGCCGTGACCTAGATTAACGTTTTATGGTTTATCATCGGTTCCCAAGTTTACTAATTCATAGTTCAGAGTTGAACTGTAGAGATTGGAATTAGTAGACCTTTTAAACCGACTTTTCAAGTTGTATAAGTCTTCTAACTTAACCACCGATTTAGGTATACCATTATCAGTGTTATTTTGTTGTATTTGTCGATTGTGATGGTCTTCGTCAATTATTTTATTGGAGTAGGATCCTTCAGAGGTGAGGAAATTTACAATATCAGGATCATCATTGAATACTCTCCAGTTTGTAATGTTGTCAGGGATGGACGGTCTAAAGATTAATCCTATTGAGAATCTATCTGGACTAAAATCTTCGGAGGGAATGAGTCTAGAGGCTACGTTAGCTAAAAGTTCTGCGCTCGCATTTTGGAGTCTTGAGATTGATGAAATATTGAATGCTATGAAATGCTCAGTCAAATCTTGTACTAGAGATTGATAGTGTTTCAAATGACTTGATAGGCAATGTATGGTGTTACGTACCTGTTTGACGACAATCTCAGAGTCTCCGAAGACTTGAAGATACTTGACATTTAACCTGATTTCTTTGTATAGGCTTTGCACCAAGGCCTCATATTCCACTGTATTGTTTGTGCAATCGAATTCCAGTCTGCACGTAAGCATGGTCTTATCTCCTTCTTGGCTAATCAGAACACATCCTACTCCTGCTCCTTCGTCAGATTTAGAGCCATCAAAATATAATTTCCAAAACAAAGATGTATTTATAGGTTTCTCTACAAAATTAACACACTTTGATTTATCAGTTTGGGAAAAAATTTCGACTTGGGACAAAACTGAATTTTCTAAGTAAGGTGATGTATGAGCATTGAAATTGCCGAGGAAAGAATCTACCAAGTAATTGCCTATGATGCTATTGTTATATGCTATTACTTCATTTTCCCCCTCCAATTCCATTACTATGTACTTTTGGTGTAACTCTCGTTCAACCTTTATTTGATTTGGTTTACCATTGTAGGGTAACCACATGTGCGACCAGTCGGTTGAGAAGTATCCATGGAGTTTTTCGGACCAATCCCTGCTAAGAATAAAGCCGTAGAATTATGGGATATCAGCTACTAGAATGTCGATAACTTGACATACCTTGGGGTTAGACGACAATCTTATGGTGACTTGATTAAGTTCACCAATGACTTCGACTTGAGATTGATCAAGCTGAACTATGCGCACTGCGGATTTTTGTGGTTGAACATTCAAATTTGCACATATTGATATGGGTAAAATATTTGTTGAAGCTCTAGAATCTACCAAACAATTGTGCAATTTTTATTGAAAATTTCATAAGTGAGCAGAAAAGGGGGAGTATGAGATCTTGACCTCCCTCCAATAAAGGCGATGTTATTTGGATCAATCTTATTGGTCGTGTTGGTTGGAGGTCTTCCCATGTTGTGGGAAGCTACAACTGTAGTAAAAGATGTAGTAGGCACGGTGTGTAATTCTTTCATCATTATCTTCTGTTGATGTTTCAATTTACTGAATTCATAAAGAGTGATATTAGCCCTAGTCTTTTTCATGTCATCAATAATATTGTAGTCCATTTCATCCGACACTATTAGTGTTCTTGATGGAGGTGTTTGATTTGGTTGGACTGGGCTAGATTGAGTCACTTTAGTGGTCGTTTTCTTTGTTGCGACTTTTTCTTTTGTTGCAGGGCTTGCACCCTTCTTCTTAGGGGTAGTTTGGGGAGGATCAAGTTGATTTTTTCTTCGTGTGCTAACCGGAAATGCTTCTTGATCTTCTTCTTGTGGGAGGATGAAATCCCACATTCCTTGTAGTTCCACAACTTCTTCATCATCCGTCTGCCCTTCAGTATTACTCTCTTCTTTTTCCTCTTCTTTGGATTCGACATTTTAGATAGTGTTGGGTGGTTTCACATCCATTGAAAGGCCTCTTTTAAAAGCTCTGTAGGGATTTTTTGAAGAAGTTTCTGCCACCTGTTTTTTTATGTCAATCATCTCATTGGACATGGTCTTTAATACTTTTTGCAATCCTTCCAAATCGAAAGGATCTTTCGTTTGTTTCTTCTTGGGGTCTTCCTTGAAGGTAACCTTTTTAGATTTGCTTTCCTCTATTGCAGATCTCTTTTCCAGGGCTATTACGCATTTCTCTACTGCTATCGCCTTTGTCAGATTTTCAACTAAAGTTGTTTTATTTGCCCTATCAACGAAGACTGCTAAGTTTGACGGTAAGGCAGTAATATACCATTCACATCGCACTTCTTTACTAGGTTGGGAAGCAGTGGGGATTTTGTTGAGGATTTTATTGAACCGTAAATTGAAATCTCTGATGGGTTCTCTAGCCTTAGCTTTAAGATTGGATAAGTCATTGATTAACGTTGCCGCTGATCTGTCATCACCAAACTTGGTGAGGAATTGATTTTGAAAGATGTCCCAACTTGTGATAGACCCGGAGGGTAATGAAAAGTACCATGACCCGGCTGTTCCTTGCATTGTATAGGGAAAAATGTGGACAACAGCATCCTTTTTGGTAATTCCGTTGAGATTGACAGAAAGCATGAAATTGTTAATGTGTTCTTCAGCTAGAATGCCTGCTTCTGGATTGAATTTGGGTAGCCATTTCTCAGGATGGGTCGGTATTTGGCTCAGGGGTGGAGGCATTAAAACTGCTCCAGGGTTGTTCCATGGAGACTAGGCTATTTTTGAGTTGCTAGTAATTGCAAGTGCAGGGGACGATCTCTGAGGATGGGAAGATGAAGATGTTATGATCTTAGATGATTGAATAAGAGGGGTTGTGGAAGGTGGATGAGTGGTTTGGAATGAAGATGTGGGTGGCTGACTTCGCGGTAAGGGGGTTGAGATGGATGATGTAGATGAAAGAGTCTCACTGTCAGACTGCAGTGATGTTTTCCTTGCTCTTTTCCTGGTGGGAAGAGGGAATTCAGTTGGCTCGATGTCAAATTTTTCGCTCTTTAACCTGGTCAGGGGATGAGCAGGATTGTACTGCGAAGTCATGCTGCTTTGAGATTTATCAGACCCCAGTGTAAAAATAGAAAATCCCTGGAGTTTGTGAATCAGAGTTTGAACTTCAGGGGATTCAATGGTAGATTGGTCTGAAATATTAGGGTATGTAGCAGCAGTTAATACTCAACCGACTTCTGACTCTGGATTTAAACGTACTGGAAGTCGGGGGAGTTGATGAGGGTGATTTACTGTCAGAATCGTATTTAGATTTTGATTTAGGTGCCATTCATAGTTCAGGCCCTCCTTCTAGCGCCAAATATGTTGAAGCCTTGAAAATTGGGTCGACAACAAGGGGGATACCCACCCGGTCCGGACCTTGGTTGGCAGCTCCTTATCCATTTGGTATAACGGGTCTGACTGGGGATAATGGGAACAGTTTCTCGATCTGGGGGTTTGTGTGTGTGTAGAGTTGAATAATGCTGATCTAAGAGTACTTTAAAGCTAATTTAATTTAGATTCTTAAACTAACTCCATGCTATTGTAATCTAATGAGAAACAACACATCTAATCTATGCTAACTCGGGATGTATATCTTCTATTATGCGATCTAAAGAGATTTCAAACAATAACTGGTAATAAAGATCATTCAGCTATCATAAGAATAGAAATCAATTAAGATAAAACACTTTGCATAAGAAGTTAGGCAAAACAATTGTGAACAGCATATCGCATAATAAGTTATTCATATGTCAAATATAAACAAATGACTCCACCATACAAAAGTGCCAAATGGTAACCCATACATTTATGTAATAACATATAAACAACTGAAAACTATAAATCACTTAAAGAATATAAGCAAAAATTGCCAAGAGATAAAAGTACCATTTATTACTAATCCTACTCACAAACTTCAAGCAAAAACGATCTATCTCTACTTGTTCGAACATCTACTAAGAGTACAAAAGTGCAACATCAGTAGCAGACATTAAATGCAAATAAGAATAAATCTCGATCGATCCATTCATCAAAATCTCCTCTGAGGGTGCAGAAGTGCATGTTCCGAGGAGAAGTTTTTGAAAAATCTCTGGACCCTTCTATAAATGCATGAGAAGGGTTTAAATACTGCTAACTAATTAACTTAATTACATAAATCTAGGATACGGTTTTAAATGACCGCCCTTCTCATAAAGAAAAACTATTTCTAAAAATTGAATCTAATTCTAAACTATTTCTGTATTTGCTCCTTAGTGCTGCAAGCACGCAACATTCACCTGGGAAGAGTTGGCTAGTCACCTTCCACTTTCATTTTAGCTATGAAAATAGAAATAACAAGCACTGGCACCTCTTTCTGGTAGACTAGAAGATATTTTCGAGAATCTTCCTCTAGCTGGCTGTATTCACTGCATGTATTCTTGGTAATAACCCAAGTTTCCCTTAAACTGATTCTGCTTTTGCTATTTCGGTTTCCGACTTGCGGATGACTAAAAAAGTTAGAGACTTAACTCTTTGAATAATTTTCTGCATCGAAAACTACCTTCGTTCTTCATTCTAGACTTTTTTGGTGTGTAAGCTTCAGGGTTTTTTGTATACATGCTTCTTTTGTGCGTCTCTAACTCTGAGCTTTAGGTGGCCTGTTGACATCAGCATCTGTTGAGTGATAGTCTGGAATCTGTGATCCTATCGCATGTGGCATCCGTTTTTGAAGGGATTTCTTCTCTGTTCTCCAATCATTGATGCTTTCCCCTTTTCCTTATATGTTTCCTGCACATTGCTTCATGTTATTTCCTGTCTTACAGTTTATGCAAAGGAAAAGAGTAATGGTAATAAAGATTGACATGAAAGCTTTAAGTTCTTATGAATGCATAATTATGACACTCATGGCGAACTGACTCTTCGAAAAACACAAAAATGTCCTTGCTGAATACTTTGGCGTATAATCATTAATTTCTTTTAAGGCGCGCACTCAATTTTGGTTAACGGACAACTTTCCTTGAATACTGTGTCGAGGAAAATTTGCGATGGGTGATTTCTGTGACTTGCAATCGCAGATCGCATCATCGCAGCATCACAGTATCGCAGCATCGCAGATCGCAACATCGCAGAATTTAGTCGTTCAGTCATTGTGTGCTACTTATGCGATGTTGCGATATGCGACGTCGCATATCGGCCGTCGGAGATTTCTTAAGTTTTTCATTTAAGAGCGCTTCATAATAAATACAATGCGATGAATTTTGCGTCGCTTCTTCGTAGTCTACTATACTCATAAGAAAAAAGTTTCATTTTTTTGTTGTGATGAAGTCTTAAGGAGTTAAATACAAAAATTTTTATCAAACGTTTATTTGGATTTTCTATTGAGGGTCCCCATTTGCTTAGTGTTATTGCTAATATCAAACAAAGAGGGGGGTTGTTGGTGGCCAGAACAGACCCCTTAGACTCCTATATATAGAAAGGAGGTATTTTCATTTGTATCATCAAAGAGTTATTCATTTATGTAATGTAAAGGAGGTTGCCCCCTTGAAGAGGCTGAATTCTAAGGCGTTGATCTATCTTTTCTATCTTTTCTTGAGCTGGTTTCATAACAATAGTACTCTAGGGATTTTGGCAATTTGAATGGAGGTAGGTCACACCCATAGACTCTGATCTCAGTATGATTCTGGTATAAGTACCAGTAACCTATCCTATACTGCTTTGACAATTGAAGGATTCTTTTGATATCATCACTGATTTTTGGAGGAGAACTTCCTGTCAGCATGGTAGTTATAGGATGAACGAACTGATCAATGAAGTCTATGTATGGATAGGGAGAAGAGGATGAGTAGTGAAAAATAGAGGTCTATAAAATCACTGACCTAGGGCTACTTTTTGTATCAAGCTTATGCACAAAGAAAGGGAACTTGTCAAATTGATAGTAAAGGAAGAGGTGATATATGACTGTATAATACTTAAACACTCTCTCATTTTCTAACCTCATGAACTGGTCATGGATTTTTTCAGCAATGAATGCAACATAGTCATATTTGATAGCAGGAGGTTTTCCAGGGGTGAAGATAGACATGAGAACTAGGGTCAATTCATCAACAAACTCACTAGTATCGAAACCCATAATGGCATAATCATATTAACAATATTTTGGCCCATCTCAGTGAAGAAACATGTCAGATAGGGAGGGGGATCTTTGGGTAGATGATTCTTATCCATGAAGGTATGGAAAATATGGCTGAGTTCAGAATTAAACATTTTAGTGGATTTTTCAAGTAATTCTCCAATGGAAATGGGGGTGAGGCTCTGGCTGGGTTGAAGATGTAACATGTCGTTAATTGAATCAACGGTAATGGTAAAAAAGACTGACTTGTTGGGGGACATTACGGCTCTGAGGTTAGGGTTATAATTGTTCTGACATTAGTGGATAATGTCTAGTTAAATGTGCACATAAGGGAATATGTACTTTGGTAGATTTGATTCCCAAATTCCTACAGTATCAGAATTGTTCATGTAATCGTCTCAGCATCGACAATATACTTTTAGGGGGCATTTATCAGGTTCAAGGTCCTTTATTTGGAAGTATTTATCGGCTAATGGAAGGTAATCCAAGTCTTTATGGGGAGCATTGACTGGAGGCGCATTGAGGGCCACGGGGGTTTCCATCCTGGTTCTTCTGTTTTAAGGGAAGAAACTAGGATTTCCAATGAATTTGTCAAAAAGAGAGGTGTCTGGGAGTTTTGAACTAATCTTAGCAACTCAAATATACTGAAAATTTTGGGTTTTAAAGCAATTTAGAGGAATTTTCAGTATATAACAGTGTTTCCAGGAGAAATTCTAGTAAATAGCTATTTCTGGACAATTGGCAAGGATGTTCACATTTGCAGGATGCATATAGTGGACAGGAGCAACATTGAAGGGCAGCATTCAAGCTGGTTGATAGTTTGGGGACGAACCGGTTGATATGGATGTATTGCGTGCATGCATGGAACTGTTCTTGATAAAGGAGAAGAATGGATTATAATTGTTTTTTATGCAAAGTCAACATTTTGGCGGGTTTAATGATAAAGACAAGTGGTGTCATCTTGATGATGTGACGTTTTGTCTTTTGTGGGAGGCAGTAAGCGGGTTTCATTGCACTGCTTATGGGAGGTTGGCAGTATTGAGGGAGGGCCGCACGATTCCACTAGTGAGTTGACACGTAACATCAGTGGGAAAACCGCTCATATCGCGTGTTTAATGTCTGATGAAAAGGCCCGCCCGATATGAGCGATAGCCGTCAGATCTTAGAGATTTGATCGGACGGTGGTCGTGGGTGGGAAGTGACCAATAGTTAATGGAGGGGGCCCGACATTTAACTAAAGACTTTAATTATGTTGGGGGCAATGTGATTGGTTGAAAGCTGTTAATTAATCTAGATGATCAATTACCCCTTTATTTAACATGGCGGGGGTCAGGGTTCTTAATTAGTCACGGGTTGACTAATTAATCCCATTACCAAACGTTATTAAGGTTATATTGCAACCATATAGTGGGATATATAACTTATTGGGTTTGTAATAATAATATGGGTAAGGGGTAGTTTATTTTCGAGAGTTAAATAATAATATTGATTAGCAGTTAATATGATTTTGTAAGATATGAATGTGCACTAAGTTAAAATGTTTCTGAAAGCATTTTCATCATAGACATTTAAGACTTAGGCTAAGTGAATATGAGGGTCTATATGGAGAATGTTTTAATTTCCCTAAGTAAAATAGGATTTTACTTAAGGAAAAGTTTTATTAAGGGAATGAATGATTTTATGGAGGGGTAAATGTTGATGAAGGGGATTTAAGTACTTTAGTTATTTCAAATTATTGGGGCGAGGGTTTGGTCCCTCCAAAATTCAGAGAAATGCTCTGAGCCCCTCTAACTTGCTTATAGGTACATTTAGCACTTGGGGGAAATTAGTGAATTTTTAGGGAAAAATGGAGTAAGGAAGTTAATTAATTTGACTTTGTTTCTTTGATGTGCTGTCTCCAATGTGAGTTGTGCTTTGTCCAAGTGATGAAAGCAAAAGATTTAAGTATTAAACTTAACCATTCACTACACATTTATTCTACAATCATCATCTACTTACCCTACCTACTTTATCCTAGCAATTTCACTTCTTTATTAGGGTGCACTTAGACTGGCAAACCCTTTTCACACTTTCTTTTCTTTTACATAGTGATATCTATCTAAATCTACACTTATTACATCTAAGGGCTCAAATTAAACTATTGAGCTCCTTTTATTCACTCTACCTATCTACTTATTTGCCAAGATTAAACAGTTTGGTCAGATTTTATTCTCTATCTCTAAGCATGAAATTGAAAACATGGAATAACCAATATTAAGCTATTTGGTTACCATGGATTGTGGCATAGGTAACAAGTTTCACACAATCTTTATTATGCATAAGGTAAATAGTAGTGGCATTTGGACTTGCACACTTTCATAGTCTTTTCTTTTTGTTGGGGTTCATTTTCTTTCATTTTTTTGACATTTTCTTTATTCTTTTTACCCTTTGATTTTTCTTTTAGGGAATACCCTCTTTACATTTTTTAAATTTTTACAAATATGGAAAACATTTGCAACAAGAGAAGGTATGAACATATTTCAGAGTTAAACCAAGTCAATCATGATATATGACACCTATTGGTATAGGAACCTAACAACGACTTCACTTGGGGATGGCATTTCCTTGTGAAATGTCAAGAATTGTAGACCAATGGCCCTTGAAAGATCTTGATTGTGCTTTGCAATCTTCCTCTTGCCTGATGCATTATTTGCAAGTATGACTGTAATACTTCTGAAGCTTAGGGCCTTCTCTTCGGGCTTCAACTTCACAATTTTTACCATCCAATCAACACTGAACATTATAAAGGATATATTATGTACAGTTACAAATCTAATTAGAGTTAAAAACTGAGATCAAAGTAATGTTTCAACATCCATCCATTGACTGGTCCTCCTTCAAGTTCTACACCATCTAACTCTTTAAGAAATTATGCATGGTTTCCTCTAAAAGCATATATTATATATGGTCTTTTCCACAAGAATTCAAACTTCCCATGTTTTCCTTTATCCTCCCTTCTGGAATCCCATCTTAATAGTTTGTATCCTAGATAGAAATCTTCCACTTTGGTCCTTCTGTCAAAGATTTTCTTGAGTTCTTCTTGTAGCACTTGTGATCTTTGGTAAACTTCCTCCTTGGTTTGCTGCAAATGCATGGTCTAGTTTATCCTTCTCTGTATATCATTTGGTTCCACTTGAGCTTCTTGGAGTATTTTCATGACAGGAACCACTAAATATGAGGGAAAAACAGCCTCCATGCGATATACTAGCTCGTAGGGACTGGTTCCAATATACTTTTTTGGTTGTAAGCATGTCTGCCCACAAAGCATTGATCAATATTTTGTTCCAAGTTTTCTTATTCTCTTCCAATAGTTTTTTGATAATATTAATTAGAATTTTGTTGGAAGATTCTGCAAGTCCATTCCCTTGAGGATAGTAGGTTGTGGAATGACCCAGTGTGATATTAATCATTTTCTTTGACTTAAAGGCTACAACATTGTTTGTGATAATTTTATCTAGGCAACCAAATCTGGACAGAATATTAGCCTCTAGAAATCCTATGATGATAGTGTTTGAGGCTTTCCTGGAGGGAATGACTTCTATCCATTTTGTAAAATAGTCAGTTGCAGTGAGTATCCATTTGTGTTGACTAGAAGAGGGTGGATGAATTTCCCCAATGTAGTTAAGACCCCATTGTTGAAAATGTTTCTCTGTGGAAATAGGCTTTAATGGTAAAGGTAACAATTTTATTTTTGCTTCAAATATTTGGAATTTTTGGCAGGAAGTTACAAATTTCTTTACATCTGCAAACAAGTTTGGCCAATAAAATCTAGCTCTTAGAATTTTGTCAGCAGTTGACTTCCAATAGAGGTGTCCACCACAGTCCCCTGTATCAAATTCTTGGAGAGCCTTGTCAGCTTCTTCTTTGAATAAACAAATTAACAAAATTCCTTCATGATTTTTCAAAAATAAAGAATTATCTAAGATACAAAATATTGAAGACTTCATTTTCAAAAATCTATTCTTGGTTCTGGACAACCCTGGAGGAGCCTGCAGGTTTTGTAACACATAAATAATATCAGCATACCAAGGTGAATTTGAAAAGGCCTGGCTAATTTGTGGAGTCGCCATCTCCTGCTCTTTATCTAGCTCTGCAATGATATTTATGTCTAGGGCTTGGCAATTAGTTTCTGCCATGAGTTTAGCCAATCCTTGACCTTTAATTAGCTTGGTGGGTTTTATCTCTATATCATATGTTAAGATAGTAGCTACCCACTTTCCTCTTTTTCCATCAACTCCATCTTGAGTTAGGATGTCTTTGACTACTACATTAGGAACATAAGCTATTACATGAGAATACAAAATATAGACCCTGAAATCTTTAAGAGATTTTACCAATGCAAAAGCTTGTTTCTCTATTATTTTGTATTTTAATGATACATCTCTATGAATTTTACTAAAAAATGCTATGGGTTTTTCACATCCTTGATCATCTTTTTGTAGTAAAACTACGACTATGGTGTGTTCTGATGCAAAAGAAAAAATGGTGAAGTCTCTATCAAACTGTGGGCTCGTGAGGACTGATGTTCTTGTTAAGGCTATTTTAATTTCTTCAAATGATTTTTTAGCCTCAATTGTCCAATTAATGGTTGAATCCTTCTTTAACATGTTATTTAATGATCTAATGAGTTCAGCTAAGTTAGAGATAAACCTCCTTAAAAAATTAATCTTTCCTGAAAATGCTTGCAACTCTTTAATGTTTTTGGGATAGGGAAATTGTAAAATAACTTCGATCCTGGAGGGGTCAATTCAAATGCCATCCTTAGAAATGATATGGCCTAACAGTTTTCCTTCCTCCAAACCGAACAAAGACTTCTATGGATTCAAGCAAATGCCATATTTTCTACACTTTAGAAAAACTTGCCTGAGATGCTCCAAGTGTTGTTGATATGATTTAGCGAAAACAATGAGATCATCAAGATATATAACAAGAAAATCATGAATTTCGTTTGCAAAGGCAATGTCCATTGCTCTTTGAAAAGTTTCTCTTGCATTTTTTAGTCCAAAGGGAATTTTAATGTACATGAAGGTACCCCATGGTGTTGTAAATGTTGTTTTCTCTTGGTCATCATGATGAACTAAGATTTGTTTATAACCTAAAAACCCATCTACAAGTGAGATTTTAGAAGAACCAACTACCCTTTGCAATATATGGTCCATTTTGGGTAACAGATAGTTATCTTTCAGAGAGACCTTGTTCACTTTTCTTAGGTCAACACATAATCTTATTTCACCTGTTTTTTTCTAATAGGTACCAGATTAGATACCCATTCTGAAAATCTAATAGGGGCAATAATCCCTACTTCATACATGCGTTTGATTTCTTTCTCAATTGATGGTAATAGCACAGGGTTAATTCTTATAAGTTTTTGTTTAAAGAGCTTTTGATTTTCTTTCAGAGGTATAGTACGCTGAATGATAGAGTTGTCATAGGATTTCAAATCTTTATAAGTCCAAGCAAAGACATCCTGGAATTCCCTTATAAGTTCAACATAAATTAGCTTCTGACCAGGAGGTAAATATTTTGACAATTTTATCAATTTGGGATTATCTTGCGTTCCTAAGTTATACTCTTCGATGTCTGCTCTTAAAGGCTCCATTTTAGGTTTCTTTGGAATGTCATTAGAGTCAAACAAATCTTTTAGAGGAGTCAATCCTTTGGGTAAATGATAGTCCTTTAGGTTGATAACCTTTGTTTCTTCTTCAATTATTTCATCTAGGTCCATTTGTTTCAGGTCTTCAATTTCTTTTTGTGTGAATTTGGTTAGGTGAAGCATATTTATTGAATTCTCTTCCGAAATCTTAATTTCTACCTCATTTATTTGATTATAACTAGTAATTGTATCAACATCTATTTTGAGTTTAGAAAATTCCTTATCTAAAGCTAAAAAATTATCAATCTTCTTATCACTATCAAAAACCTGCCAGTTCTTAAGATTATCAAGGATGGTTGGTCTGTGCCTAATCTCAGTAGTATACTGATGATTAGGTTGAAAAGGTAATTTGCAGGTGCTGGAAAACATGGCCAGGTTGTGGGCCTGCATGTTGTGTTTTCTAGGAATAGTTGCAAGCTAGGTTTCCAAAAAAATGTTGAGGATTTCTGTGACTGTTCCTCTATATTATCCTAATCTAGGATCCCTGGTTGAGTAAGTTCCTTTAATCTATTTAACTATTAATCCTGAATCTCACATGATGGACACCCTTATAGCTCCTAATATTTTAACAAGTTTAAGACCTAACAAGAGAGCCTCATATTCTGCGATATTGTTGGTGCATATAAAATTTAATTTGTAGGCATGGCCTTCAACATGATCATTTTCTAAATTGTACACCCAAACTCCTACTCCTGCTCCTAGTTTATTTATTGAGCCATCAGACTCTAAATGCCAAAGGATTTCATGCTCACAATTTGTATCTCGGGTAGTGGGAAATTTTTTAACCATGGCATTTGGGTTTTCATTGTCATCTGATTTTTCTTTATTATTTGATATTTCTTGAATATGAACAATTGATTTCTCTTTTTCAATTTTTTTTGGTTCTGCTGCTAAAACATATAAAGTATTTGAAGGATTGGCTTCTGCATTGTAAATAATGAAAGAATCCATATCAGAGTGTACTGAGTAGATGGGGAAATTTTGGGTTTTTTCCTGACTACTTACTACATATTTCATCAATGTTTCTCTGTATAGCTTCTTGGGCTGTCCAAAAACTCATATAGTGGCATATGACATATCTAGTTGAAGAGATCCTTGAAGCTTAGCACCCCAGGATCTTGAAAACATCATGCCATATTTGGGTGGTATATCAGCTACCACTATGTTCATTAATATTGTTTTTGCAGGATATTGAACTAATGAAACACACAAGTCTTTTATTAATCCTAAACATCTCACTTGGCTAGAACCAAAGAAAACAAATATTTGTATGGTCTAGTGATGTCTAGGTCTAGCTTTTCCATGACAGATTTGGGCATAAGATTGTGAGATGCACCAGATTCAAACATGGCATTGTGAAGAATCTTATCATGTATGTTTAGGCTAACATAGAAGGGAGGAATTCCTCCTTCCAATGGTTTCCCATTCACTTTTGCGCCAAAGATTAAATCAAGTTGATCATCAAAAAGATTAACTAAGTCTTCAGTTCCTATAATTTTCAGTAATCTATTGATTTGAGTCCGGTAAACATCATGTTTAGCTAATTCAGATAATGGAATAGAAATTTTTAGCTTTCCAACTTCTTCTTCTAGATTAAAGGACTTTTCTATTTGGGCTCTTGGATTTCGAGCACCTGTGTTTTCTATGTCTTTCTCCTCTTCAGGATTAGAGTCATGATTTGCTGATTCTCCTAAATCAACCTTTGGATGTTCTTCCACAGTTTCCTTGGAAGGAAGGGAAGTGGAAGGCTATTCATTATTCGGTTGATTATCAGAGATATCTTCAATTATGGGGTCAGAAGGATTAGTGTTTGGTATATAAAGAATTTGCAAAGGTTTGGTTACTGTCTTACCTTTTTTGGGCTGATTTGGGACTATTTTCTTGTTTGTTTCAGGGACATCAATTTTCCCACCTCTTAGATTGTATTGCTTGTGCACCTCAAAGATGGTTGAGTCATATCCATGCCTAAAATCGAACGATTCTCCTGATTGGATTTGGAACTGTCGGATTATGTGGGATTCCTGATCATCTTGGCTTAAGAAGACCTCTTCTTCCTCATCCAGACCCATTAAATTGATTTGAGCATCCTCTTCAGGCTCTTCAGAATGTGAAGCTTCTGCATAGTTCTCCTGGAAAGGGGGTTTAATGTTTTGGTCTCGGCCATTCTTTCCAACGTTCTGGTTTTGATTTTTCCTAAAATTAGGATTTCTCCCTGTGTTATTTGGTTGATTATCCCAAGGGGATTTCCTTTCAACAACTTCTAACTTGCTTCCGAATCCTCTCATTTCTTTAATTAATTCAGTAATTTTTATATCAGATGGGGAAGTTTCATCTTTTAATGGTATCCTCCTTTCACTCCTAGCTTTGGATCTTTTGGAGAGTAGGTTGGCTTTGATGCTTACTGCTATGCTTTGCATATCTTCTAATGCAGGAGGGTTTCGTACTCTCAACTGGAAAGCCATATCAGAATCAAATCCATCAGGGAATTTGATTATGGCTAAACTAGGTGGAGGCCTAAGATCAAGGGGAGTGGCACTATACACACTGTTAAATCTAGTGCAATAGTCTTGAACAATTTCTTGTGGTCCCCTCTTGAGGTTCTCGTATTCAAATAAGATCTGAAGGGGGTCTTTTCTTTTCTCCCATCTGTTCAGAAATTGTTGGTAGATGGTTCTAAGACTATCTATACTTTGAGGGGCTAATGCTCTAAACCAAGTTCTAACATCTCTGGTAAGGCTTTGCACAAAAATTCTCATTTTCACATCAGCAGTGTCTATCTCATACATTTTGAAATAATCAGTCATTTTCCTAGTATGTTGTTGGGCTGTATAGGTTCTAGTGCCATCAAAGGATGTGATATTACTTTGATAGTTAGGGGGCATTGCACCTAGATTAGCTAGCAACACAAGAGGAGTATATCTGTTAGCCACTGTTGTAGGTAGTGTTGAAACAAAGATTAGAGTTGGGGTAAGAGTGGATGTTTGAGGTGTGGATGGAGGACTAGGGGTTAAAGTCAACTGTGGAGTGGTTTGAGGTTGAGAGATATGAGGGACAGATGAGGAGCTTGCAGAAAAAGAAGTGAGTACAGAAGGATTAGGGGTTTCTTCAGTGGTAAGATCAGATTGAGCTGAGTTATGCAAATGTCTATCAATTAACAAATTAGCTCTTTGAACTTAGATTTCTCTAATGAACTCTGGGTCTTGGACTAGGTCTATTAATTTAGAATTAGATGAAGTTTGAAACAAAGAGGTTTCAAAGTACTCATCAATGGGAGGGTCTTCTAGGAACAGCTTCTCAACAGGACAAGATTGAGATCTAAATATGGGTCGAGGGCTAACAAAACTTTCTTGTCTTCTAATAATTCTAGGGATCAAATTGGGGTTCTTGAACACTGGGGGTGGATTAGGGTTAGGTTTAGCCCTAGCATACCAAGTTCTTTCTGAAGCGAGATTTTAGGTCTTTCGTTTTGCAATTTCTTATAAAGACATCAAAATAACTTCTATGAATTCTTTAATATGCATGTAATCAAACTTTGTGTTTCTTAAAGATTTGTTTTGATTGAGGAATTGGTCTTTCCCCAATATGGTCGCCACTATGTTATTACTTAGATTTTCCCTTAGAAGTTATCGAAATAATGGACACTCCGAGGTAACCACAAACCGATCTTTTAAGTGTAGAATTTAGCCAATCTGTACCCAGAGAGGGCTCTCTCTTTATGATTTAGCTTTGTTTTGTGAGATATTATGCTAGCTATGAAAGTTTGTAGGGGATTTTTGGTTGGGTGGTGGAATTCTGGGAATAGATGGATAGAGCAAGGACGTCAAGCCATTGGGCTATGGAGTCAATCGAATACTGGCTTAACTGGATCAAATAAATTACTAAAGGGAAAACTCACAGGGAAAGGTAGTAAAACAAAAGGCAAATGCCAAGTTCAGGTGGATGAAATGGTCTTAACCAGGGAGAAAGGGCAATGAAGAATCCTTTAACCGTGGTCAAGATGAGGAATAGAAGAGGTTTATCATCAAAGGGAAATTAAGAATTCTTTGTTCAATTGAGCCAGAGGGATAAACTACGAAGTAAGGGAGAATTCAAGAATTCCTTAACTATGATAGTCTAGCAGAAAACATTGATAAGATAAACAATCTAAAACAGAGTGTAGTAAAGCAATTTCTGAAAAATAATTACTTGTTTATCATTCAGGTTTCATGAAAACACATATGATTATTAATAAACAGAGGAAAAACAATAATAAACAAAAGATATAGAACACTTATTTTATTTCTATTTGACACAAGTATCCTGTGAACATTCTTTACTTTATTCCTTGATCCGGCAAGCCATACAAGTCTTGGTACAAGAACACTTCAATTCCAGAAGAAAATGTCTATAAAAATGTCTTTGAATCCACCCCAAATACTTCGAATAAAGAAATATTTATACAAAATTTACATCAAAATATCTCATAACTAAATGAGATTTATTCTAGGAAAATAAAATGTCTATTTACACAAATATAAAGGGAGATGGTCTCAAATATAGTGAAAGATAATGAACTGATTTTTGCTTTCCCTATTTTTGTTGAAGGAGTCGGAGGCATGCTCTCTGAATCTGCATCTTACTGTTGTCTTAGTAACTTTGTGCTGGACATCTGATTTGATATTTTTAACTGATACTCTTTACCTGTTCACTAGCATTCATCCTTTCTACCAAAATTTACTCTGGTAATTATTTCTATTTACCTCATCGTTTACCATGGTAATTTATAGGATGTCAGTCATGTTGGTCCACCAATCATCCTTTGGTATTCTTATTTTTGTCAGCTTCCTGTAAATTTCATCTGCTTGTGTATATTTTACAAAACTGGGCTTTACTGGGAATAAGTACTTTACTTCATGTTCAATGAAAAAGAGCTTCTCTAAACCGTCGTACATCACTTTCCCTGTTGGTAATGCCTTGGCTGAAGATGAACTAGCTTGACTGTCAGCTTGCTGATATAATTTTTTAATGTACTCAATCTAAACCATTAACTTATTATTGATGACTAAGGGACTGGGGAGTCCTTTCATTCTTAAGATGTCAAATTTCTTCATGAACTCATCTATATCTTCCTACATTCTTTGACATCTTTGTTCTAGGCCTTGCATCAGATTCCTTTTGGTCAACACTTTCTTTATTTCAAGGATGGTAGTAGTCCTATCCTGAATGTCTAATTGTTCTAACCATTGCTTGTTTTTACTATTCAGAAAATTGATTAATCAGATATCTTCCTCAGGTTTCCTGACCAACTCTCCTCTGGTGTTCTCAATTTCTTCAAGAGCAAGCTTTACTAAAACAATTTGTTCAAAAAAAATTTGAATTGATAACCAAATATCAATGATGGAATCAATGATATTGGTCCACATTGTTTTCTCGATGTCTGTCAAAGGCTTTTCAAATGATAGATCCTTCTCCAATGCTTTAATTTGTTGTGTCATGCCTTTGTTTTTCCTTATTTCTTCTGCATAATTCATCTTTGCTATATCATATTTTTGCTCCAAAGTAGTAAATTTCTATTTTACTTTCTACAGCTCTGTTACTTGGAGTTTCATTTCTTCCATTGACTTAATCAAGTCCTCTGTGCTCTGTGTAGGTGTACCTACCTGTGATGTACCTGTTTCCTCTATAGGTGAAGTTGTTTCCAAAGGAATGTTTAGTGCTAAAATAGTTTCCAGTGTAGAAGGGACTTCTATTGAAACTACTGGCACTATAGTTTGAGGCTGTGTGGTTGACCCACTCTACCTTGAATGCACTGTCTTCTCCAATTCCTATTCTGTTTCCTTCAGTCCCTCGTTTAACTTAAGGACCAAGTCCATAAGTTCTTCTTCATTTTTCTTCTCTATCACTTCAGCAGTCTGAGGGTGAATGAGTGGTGGCAACTTCAACTATTTAAGTGCAGCTATGTCTTCATTCTTTTTCTTGATTGAGCTTTCCACTGCCTTAACATCTTTTGGGTCATGAACCAATTCAATTACTAACTCTTCCAGTGATTTTACCCTGTTATCTTTTACCTGTGGGGAGGATTTCTACAGCTGCAATTGGGATGTAGTGTTGCTCAATGAATTTTGCAATCTATGAGCCATCATTGCTTTGCTGGTCAGTGTTGAGTAGACCATATCACCTGTTCTCTTGTGTAGTTCAATCTGATCAACAGGGCAGATCTCTTTAGCCATGACATCAAAGTCAGTTTTTAGATAATCTGCTAAGGATTTTGGCTGCAACACTGTGGGCTTTAGGAAAATCATTTGCATTTTTCCCTCTTTATTGTCAAAGGCTGACATCAATCTGGTTTGGTTTATAGGGGCCATATTTAAGCACTGAGCATAGGCTTGGGACTTTAGCTGTTCATTCTTTGTCTTAATTTCTTTAAACTTCCTCTTTATATCTATAATTTTCTTAGAAGAAGACCTGAGAGATTAAACTTCTATGCTCTGTTGTCTTTCTAGCTCTTGCCTGTGTAAACTTGAGGGTGTCCCACTTGTTTGGAATGTTTGTAAACTATCTTTCCCTTCTTTTCTCATGCTTTTTGTAGTTTGTCCAATGAATTCCTCCTCTGGATATGGATTCATCCTTTGCCTCTTAGAAAAGGGTTGATCTATGGGTATGCTTGGAGGGGTAGCTTCTTCCCTGTCTCTTTTCAAATTATTTTGCTAATTTAGAGGAGTCTGTAGTATTGGAGGATTTACCATATTAGTTTGAGCTGGATGTGGCTGTGGTGGGTCCAACTCTACAAGATTTCAGGTTGTTGCTCTAATTTCTTTAGTTGTTCTATTGTCTCTGGTTTTTCTAATGTAGATGGTTGCTCTGATGTAGATGGACCTATTTTCGGAGTTTACCTCTGTGAAGGCTCGACTGTGGGAGCATTGGTTTCCTAGGCTGGCCTTTGGGAAGACTCTGCATGCACTTGTACAAAGGAGTCTAGGTCAAGTCTTTTCTCCAAATATTTCATCACATTCTCAACTTCAACTTTATCACTATCTTGCTCTATCAATGTCCCTTCCCTCAATTCATTCATATTGGCATATTGTTCTATTTCAGAGATGTTGTGATGGATATAAGGTGATAAATTTTGTTTAATCCTTCTATCGCAGATGAAACTGTGAGGATCATAGGCCCAAGCAAAGATTTTCTTTAAATGCATCCTCCTCTCTATGATTTCTTCTACTTCTTACCCTGCCTTTCTCTTGTTTCACACAAACGGGCCTAAGTGGTCTTTGATTCTCAACTGGGCTTTCTTCTTTGCTTTCATGAAATGGATTTGATCAGAGTTGATTATTTTCCTGTAGTAATCCAGGGCAAATAATCTCATGGGGACATATTTGGGCAATTTGAATGGAGGCATTTCACACCCATAGACTCTGACCTTACTATGATTCTGGTATAAGTGCCATCCACCTATCCTATACTGCTTTGAAAACTGAAGGATTCTTTTGGTATCATCACTGATTTTGGGAGGAGAACATCATGTTAGCATGGTAGTTACGAGATGGACGAACTGATCAATGAAGTCTATGTATGAATAGGGAGAAGAGGATGAGTAGTGAAAAATAGAGGTCAAGAAAATGACTGACCTAGGTCTACCTTTTGTATCAAGCTTATGCACAGAGAAAGGGAACTTGTCAGATTGATAGTAAAGGAAGATGTGATATATGATTGTAGAATACTTAAACACTCTCTCATTTTCTAGCGTCATGAACTGGTCATGGATTTTTTCAGCATTGAATGCAGCATAGTCAAATTTGATAGCAGGAGGTTGTTCAGGGGTGAAGATAGACATGAGAACTAGCGTCAATTCATTAACAAACTCACTAGTATTGAAACCCATAATGGCAACAATCATATTAACAATATTTTGGCTCATCTCAGTGATGAAACATGTCAGATAGGGAGATGGATCTTTGGATAGATGATTCTTATCCATGAGGTTCTGGCTAGGATGAAGCTGTAACATTTCATTAATTGAATTGGCAGTAATGGTAAACATGACTGTCAGGTCAGGGGAAATTATGATTCTGAGTTTAGGGTTATAATTGGCTTGACATTAGTGGATAATGTCCAGGAAAATATGCACAGAAGGGAATATGTACTTTGGGAGATTTGATTCCCAAAGTCCTATGCTATCAAAATTGTTCATGTAATCGTCTTGACATCGACAATATACTTTTAGGGGGAATTTATCAGGTTCAAGGTCATTTATTTGGAAGTTTTATCTGTTAATGGAAGATAATCCAAGTCTTTATGGGGAGCATTGACTAGAGGTATATTGAGGGCCATGGGGGTTTCCATCCTAGTTCTTGTGTTTTCAGGGACAAAACTGGGATTTCCAATGAATTTGTCGAAAACAGAGGTGTCTGGGAGTTTTAAACTAATCTTAGCAACTCAAATATACTGAAAATTTTGGGTTTTAAAGAATTTTAGAGGAATTTCTAGTATATAACAGGGTTTCCGGGAGAAAGTCTAGTAAATATTTGTTTCTGGGCAATTGGCAAGGATGATCACGTTTGCAAGATGCACACAGTGGATTGGAGTGGCATTGAAGGGCAGTGTTCTAGTTGGTTGATAGTTTGGGGATGAATTGGTTGATTTGGACTTACTGCGTGAATGCATGGAATTGTTCTGGATAAACGACGAAGAATGGATTATAATCGTTTTTTATGGAAATTCAATATTTTGGTGGCTTTAGTGACAAGGACAGGTGGCGTCATCTTGACGATTTAATGTTTTGTCATTTGTGGGAGGTGGTAAGTGGGTTTCATCGCACTACTTATGGGAGGTTGGCAGTATTGAGGGAGGGCTGTGTGATTCCACTAGTCAGTGGACACATAGAATTGACGCTTTTGGGAAAACCGCTCATATCGCGTGTTTAACGTCCGACCAAAAGGCTCGCACGATATGAGCGATAGCCATCGGATCTGAGAGATCTGATCAGACAGTGGTTAGGGGTGGGAAGTGACTAATAGTTAATGGAGGGGACCCGACGTTTAATTAAATACTTTAATTATGTCGGGGGCAATGTGATTGGTCGAAAGTTGTTAATTAATCCTGATGAACAATTAACCCTTTATTTAGCATGGAGGGGGTCGAGGTTCTTAATTAGTCATAGTTTGACTAATTAATCCCATTACCAAATGTTATTGAGGTTATATTCTAACAATGGAGCGGGATATATAACTTATTGGGTTTGTACTAATAATATGGGTAAGGGGTAGTTTATTTTCGGGAGTTAAATAATAATATTAATTAGCGGTTAATATGATTTTGTAAGATATGAATGTGTGCTAAGTTAAAATGTTTCTGAAAGCATTTTCATCATACACATTTAAGACTTAGGCTAAGTCAATATGAGGGTTTATATGGAGAATGTTTTAATTTCCTAAAGTAAAATAGGATTTTACTTAGAAAAAGCTTTATTAATGGAATGAATGATTTTATGCAGGGGTAAATGTTGATGAAGGGGATTTAAGTAATTTAGGTATTTCAAATTGTTGGGCCGAGGGTCTAGTCCCTCCAAAAGTCAGAGAAATGCTCTGAGCCCCTCTAATTTGTTTATAGGTATCTTTAGCACTTAGGGGAAATTAGTGAATTTTTATGGAAAAATGGAGTAAGGAAGTTAATTAATTTGACTTTGTTTCCTTGATGTGTTGTCTCCAATGTGACTTGTGCTTTGTCCAAATGATCAAAGCAAAAGATTTAAGCATTAAACTTAACCATTCACCACACATTTATTCTGCAACCATCATCTACTTACCCTACCTACTTTATCCTAGCATTATCACAATGATGTTTTTCATTTGATTCCCATAAGTGTTCCTCCAAACATCAGACCTCATAGATATCCCTATTCCTAGAAGTCTAAAATTCAATGTATTGTTGCAGAAAGTTAGTGGTAGATATAATTAAGCCTAGTAAAAGTTCCTTCTCTTCTTGAGTAGCATTGGTGCATTATAAGGATCAAATATGTCATATGTTTCTGGATTATAGAGAGCTCGATAAGATCACTATTAAAGATAAAATTCCCATTCCTATCATTAATGAATTGTTGTATGAACTTGTTGTGGCCACCAACAATCCCCCTTCTTATTTAGTATTAGTAATAACACTAAATAAGTGGGGACCCTTAGTCAAAAAAATTTAAAAATGAATTAGTGCTTGTATTTCCTTTTTAATAAAACTTACCATCATAAACTTAGGAAAATACCTTTGAAAAATCTAAAATCCTAAGTTTCATGATGAGGAAAGATAAAATCACTTCTTAAGAAATATCGCATCGCGAAAAGGATAACAGGATGCCTTCTTACAAGCCAAACTCTAAGACTGCGAGATTGCGATGCAAGATTACATATTAAAAAACATATATATCGTCTCGCATGCCTTAAAACACGTTTACACTGGAAAATCGTAGAAAACGCCGATATGCAATGGCGCATATCGCAAAATCGCACCTCGCAAGAAATAAATCAACACAAAATGAGCACATAATATGATTATGCGATATTGCGACCATGCGATATTGCGATAGAGCGGCAAAACGATCTTACGAAAGAATAACAGAGCGATATTGTGATATTGCGATCTTGCGATAATGTGATGCAACGAGCTGTTATATTGCAAAGCAAATTGCAAAATCGCTGCATCGCAAAATCTTTCGGCTCACTATTCGAGAAAGTTTTTTTTAAATAAAATGAGACCTGGTTATGTGCTTTAATGCTAATTAATGAGTTAGTTTCCAGTTGTTAATGAAATATGGTTTTTTGTTTATCGAGAAGCCAGTTCACGTAAGTTGATATACTTTTGCATGTCTTCGACATTTAAGGCTTTCCCGTCATTGTTCCTTATCATTACTCTCACCTCACTTGTAAACTGCAGGAATGAAGAACAAAAAACTATCCAAAGTAGTATACAGGAAACTATGGGGAGGAAAGGCAAGGCTCTGATGTCTGAAGATAAAGAAATGGTGTCCTTTTACACAGACACCACATGCAACAGAGACGCGGGTATTACCACATGGGAAGGCATGTATAATCTACTTGAGGAAGAGAATCCCAAGGTAATAGAGTTTACAGCTACTGCAGGTTCACAGGGTTCTTCTGAGGCATCAATTGCAGATTTAGCCTATTCGTTCCTACACCAGATAGTGGCAAAGCCCAAAATTCCCCCTTACACAGATATGGTGAAATGGGTACTGGACAGCGCTGACATCAAAAACAGACAGTTTAGGACTCAGGTTCAAGAACTTAAGGAATCATTATTTTCACAAAATTTCAAATTTTCATCCGCTAAAAGAAAGCACGCAAGAGGCGAAAATCGCACCAAGGAAGCTCGGATCAAGAAATGGAGGCAGTTTCTGATGTGCGATCGCTGGGTAAAACTTCTCAAAATGGAAAGCTTCTAATTGCTCAGCTACTTGTAAGCCCCAGAAATTCAAAAAAAGTATGTTGAAGATAAAAGGTAAAACTTGAATCCAAAAATCAACTGTAATGGTCAGACATATCCTCAAAGTATTTAGTGAAACCACACAACCAATATATTACTCTCAAAAGCATCATCAATTCTGCCAAAAAGATGGCGCCAACTCTTTTTGATTCCATTTTTGCAACACAATTAAACGCTGAAGTTGGCCAACCGACTCCTCTTAAACAAATGTTGAATGCTTGCAACGTTAAGGAGAAGATACAGAAATAGTTAGATGTTAGTTTTAGATTTAATTATAAAAATAGTTTTGTTTTATTTTTGCCTAGAAAAAGAACGGTCATTCAAACCGAATCCTGTATTTTTGTAAATAGTTATTTTTAGATGTATTTAGTAGTATTTAAACCCTTCTCATGCATTTAGAGAAGGGTCCAGAAATTTATCAAAAACTTGTCCTCAGAACATGCACTTTTGCACCCTCCAAGGAGGTTTTGATGAATGAATGGAACAGGATTTATTGATTTTTGCATTTAATATCTGCTACTGATGTTGCACTTCTGTACTCTTAGTGGATGTTGGATTAAGAAGAGATAAATCGTTATCGCTTGAAGCTCATGAGTAGAACTAGTTATAAATGGTACTTCTATCTCTTAACTGTTTCTATCTTTTGTGTTTAAAGTGATATTCAAGTTCAGTTGTTTATATATTAATGCATGAATGCCTGAGTTATCATTTGGCACTTTTGTATGGTGATAGCTATTTATTTATGCTTAATATATGAGTAGCTTACTGTGCGATATGTTTTTCACAACTGTTTCGTCTAACTTTTTATGCGAAACGGTTTATCTATATTGAATTATTTTCTTATAACAGTTGAATGATCTTTATTACCGATTGTTATTTGAAATCATTTTAGATCGCATAGCAGAAAGATTACATCCTGGGTTAGTATAGACTTAGATATTTTTTTTATTAGAATACAAATGCATGTCGTTAGATTAAAGTTAGAATTAGAGCATCTTCATTAGGAACTCTTAGATCAGAAATATCGAATTCTACACACACACACACTCATAAATTGGGAAACTAGTCCCATATCCCCAGTCGGACCCACCACACCAAATGGAAAAGGAGATGCCAACCAAGATCCGGATCGGGTGGGTATCCCCCTTGTTGTAGACCCGATTTTCGGGGCTTCAACAGAACTACATGGAGAAATTTATTGCCAAGCTAGATCTTCGCTCAGGATATCATCAAATTAGAATGAAGAAAGAAGAAATTTTGAAAACAACATTCAGAACTCATGAAGGTCATTATGAGTTTTTCGTCATGCCTTTTGGTCTTACTAATGCACCTTCCATATTTCAAGGTTTGATAAAAAAAAATTCAAACCGTTCCTTAGAAAATTTGTGTTAGTATTTTTTTATTATATACTAATCTACAAGAGGTCATGGAAATATCATCTTCAACATGTTGACATGGTGCTCAAACTATTGGAGGAGAAACAATTGTATGAGAAACCCTCCAAATGTTTCTTCAGGGTACAGGAAGTGGAATATTTGGGTCATGTTGTATCTCGTGAGGGTGTTAAGGTAGACCCTAATAGAATTAAATCCATATAGGAATGGAAAATCACCACAACCTTAAGTCATCTTCCAGGATTTCTTGGGTTGTGTTTACACTGCAACAAACGCCCTCCAAAATTCGATCTACACTTGAATTTTGGAGCCTATGATGGATCTTGCGATCGTTTGTTCCATAGTCACTTTATAGCTCATTCGATAGATTAATGTCAAAGGCACTTGCTCATACATGCTGAGTCTGTAACAAATTCATGAATGTTCTCATTTATTCAAGCTTGAACAAGAATCGCCTAAGTCCATCAAGATAGTGCCTATGCGATCTTTAACTTGTGTCTACAGTCGATTCACACTTTCATCGATAATCTCTCAATTTTGGTTATGGTTTCTCTTCTATTTTAGTGAGTTTTACCAACTATCGTTCTTGCGTGCCTTTTCTTTCATAAGTGCATTTGCATGTTTATGACTGTCAAGTTTACCTTTTTTTACTTTAATAAGTATCATTTTCATGTTCTCTTCATTTTGGAATGTGTCTCTTTTAATGTCATTCACATTTTTCAAGTTTCATTTGAACTTTCCTCTTACTATCACAGATGTTTTCTTTTGGCATGGCAGATGTCGAACATCGTAAAAATAAGTTTTGTTTTTTTCAAGGGCTAACCTCGGTGCTAATTATTCATTGGTATCATGTAGAAATGTATCACACTCATTCCCAAATTTTCAAGCACTATCACACAAGTGTCGACACTATCTTCGCAAAGTGTACCTTTAATATCGCACTTGGGGAAATTTGATGCAATGTCATTGCACTGGGGATATTATGTTGTTCATTTGTTATGAGTGATCAATGTTGCATTAGCAAATATTTTAAGTGTGTTATCATACTTAAGTTTTATAATTCTTCACTTTGGTCTCACTGATCCCACACTTAGCCAAATATCGAAAAGTTACCACCTAAGCAACTTGGCCTCAATCAACCTTCCTAAACTGTGCACTACACAGTATCAATCCTCAATATTCAAAGTTTCCTCTTGGCACTATGGAATGTGTTATCACTCAGATTTTCCCTTAGAAGTTATCAAAACGAGGGACACTCCGAGGTAACCACAAACCAATCTTTTAAGTACAAAATCTAGCCAATCTGTACTCAAAGAGGGCTCTCTCTTTATGATTTAGCTTTGTTTTGTGAGATATTAGGCTAGCTATGAAAGCTTGTAGGGGATTTTTGGTTGGGTGGTGGAATTCTGGGAACAGATGGATAGAGCAAGGCCTTCATGCCATTGGGCTATGGAATCAATCGAATACTGCCTTAACTGGATCAGATCAATTACTAAAGGGAAAACTCACAGGGCAAGGTAGTAAAACAAAAGGCAAATGTCAAGTTCAGGTGGATGAAATGGTCTTAACTGGGGAGAAAAGGCAATGAAGAATCCTTTAACCGGGGTCAAGATGAGGAACAGAAGAGGCCTGTCATCAAAGGGCAATTTTCAATTGAGCCAGAGGGACAAAATACGAAGTAAGGGAGCATTCAAGAATTCCCTAACTATCATAATCTAGTAGAAAACATTGATAAGATAAACAATTTAAAATAGAGTGTAGTAAAGAAATTTATGAAAAACCATTACTTGTTCATCATTCAGGTTTCATGAAAACACAAATGATTATTAATAAATAGAGGAAAAAATAATAAACAAAAGATATAGAATACTTATTTGATTTCTGTTTGACACAAGTATCCCGTGAACAATCTTTACTTTATTCCTTGATCCAGCAAGCCATACAAGTCTTGGTAGACTAGCACTTCAATTCCAGAAGAAAATGCATATAAAAATGTCTTTGAATCCACCCTTAATACTTCAAATAAAGAAGTATTTATACAAAATTTGTATCAAAATATCACATAACTAAATGAGATTTATCCTAGGAAAATAAAATATCTATTTACACAAATATAGAGACAGATGGTCTCGAATATAGTGACAGATAATGAACTAATTTTTGCTATCCCTGTTTTTGTTGAAGGAGCTGGAGGCATGCTCTACGAAGCTGCATCTTGTTGTTGCCTTAGTAACTCTATGCTGGACATCTGATTTGATCTTTTAAACTGATACTCTTTCACCTGTAACTGATACTCTTTACCTGTTCACCAGCATTCATCCTTTTTACCAAAATTTACTGTGGTAATTATTTCTATTTACCTCACTATTTACTATGGTAATTTATAGGATGTCAGACATGTTGGTCCACCAATCATCCTTTGGTATTCTTTTTTTTGTTAGCTTCGTGTAAATTTCATCTGCTTCTGTATATTTTACAAAATTGGGATGTACTGGGAATAAGTGCTTTAATTCATGTTCAATGAAAAAGAGCTTCTCTAAATCGTCGTACAACACTTTCCCTGTTGGTAATGCCTTGGCTGAAGATGAACTAGCTTGACTGTCAGCCTGCTGATGTAATTTGTTAATGTACTCAATATAAACCATTAACTTATCATTGATGACTAAAGGACTGGCGAGTCCTTTCATTCTTAAGATATCAAATTTCTTCATGAACTCATCTATATCTTCCTGCATGCTTTGACATCTTTGTTCCAGGCCTTGCACCAGATTCCTTTTGGTCAACACTTTCTTTATTTCTAGGATGGTAGCAGTCCTATCCTCAATGTCCAATTGTTCTAACTATTTCCTATTTTTACTGTTCAGAAAATTGATTAATCTGATAGCTTCCTCAGGTTTCCTGCCCAGCTCTTCTCTGGTGTTCTCAATGTCTTCAAGAGCAAGCTTTACTAAATCAATCTGTTCAAAAATAATTTGAATTGATGACCAAATATCAATGATGGAATCAATGTTATTGGTCCACAATATTTTCATGATGTCTGTCAAAGGCTTTTCAAATGATAGATCCTTCTCCAATGCTTTAATTTGCTGTGTCATGCCTTTGTTTTTCCTTATTTGTTCTGCATAATTCATCTTTGATATATCATATTTCTACTCCAAAGTAGCAAATTTCCCTTTACTTTCTGCAACTCTGTTACTTGGAGTTTCATTTATTCCATTGACTTAATCAAGTCCTCTGTGCTCTGTGTAGGTGTACCAACCTGTGATGTACCTGTTGCCTCTATGGGTGAAGATGTTGCCAAAGGAATGTTTAGTGCTAAAACAGTTGCTAGTGTAGAAGGGATTGTTGTTGAAACTACTGGCACTACAGTTTGAGGTTGTGCGGTCGACTCACTCTGCCTTGAATGCACTACTTTCTCCAATTCCTGCTCTATTTCCTTCAGTTGCTCATTTAACTTAAGGACCAAGTCCATAAGTTCTTCTTCATTTTTCTTCTCTATCACTTCAACAGTCTGAGGGTGAATGGAATGAGTGGCGTCAACTTCAACTGTTTTCTAGGTGCAGCTATGTCTTCATTATTTTTCTTGATTAAACTTTCTGCTACCTTAACATCTTTTGAGTCATGACCCAATTCAATTACTAACTCTTCTAGTGATTTTATCCTATTATATTTTTATTGTGAGGATGCTTTCTCCAGCTACAATTGGGCTGTAGTGTTTCTCAATGAATTCTGCAATGTATGAGCCATCATTGCTTTGCTGGTCAGTGTTGAGTAAACCACCTCACCTGTTTGCTTGTGTAGTTCAATATGATCAATAGGGTGGACATCTTTAGCCATGACTTCAAAGTCAGTTTTGAGATAATCTGCCAAGGATTTTGGCTGCAACACTGTGGGCTTTAGGAAACTCATTTGTGCTTTGCCCTCTTTGATGTCAAAGGTTGACATCAATCTGGTTTGGTTTGTAGGGGCCATCTTTAAGTACTGAGCATAGGCTTCGGCCTTCAGTTTCTCATTCTTTGTCTTGATTTCTTTAAACTTCCCCTCTATATCTATAATTTTCTCAGAAGAAGACCTGAGATGTGAAACTTCTATGCTCTATTATCTTTCTAGCTCTTGCTTATGTGAACTTGAAGGTGTCCCACCTGTTGGGAATGTTTGTAAACTATCTACCCCTTCTTTTCTTATGCTTTTTGTAGTTTCTCCAATGAATTCCTCCTCTGAATATGGATTCATCCTTTGCCTCTTAGTAAAGGGTTGATCTATGGGTATGCTTGGAGGGGTAGCTGCTTCCGTGTCTCTTTTTAGATTCTTTTCCTCGTTTAGAGGAGCCTATAGTACTGGATGAATTCCGATATTAATTTGAGCTAGATGTGGCTATGGTGGGTCCAACTCTACAGAGATTTTAGGCTACTACTCTAATTTCTATGGTTTTTCTGATGTAGATGGACCTGTTTTCCGAGTTTTCCTCTATGAAGGATCGGTTGTGGGAGCACTGGTTTCCTAGGTTGGCCTTTGGGAAGACTCTGCATGCACCTATAAAAGGGATTCCAGGCCAATTCTTGTCTCCAAATCTTTCATCACATTCTCAACTTCAACTGTATCACTATCTTGCTCTATCAATGTCCCTTCCCTCCATTCATTCATATTGGCATATTGTTCTATTTCAGGGATGTTGTGATGGATATAAGGTGATAGCTTTTGTTTTATCCTTCTAGCCCAGATGAAACTATGAGGATCATAGGCCCAAGAAAATCTTTTCTTTAAATGCATCCTCCTCTCTATGATTTCTTCTACTTCTTTCCCTGCCTTTCTGTTGTTGCACACAAATAGGCCTAATGGGTCTTTGACTCTCAGCTAGGATTTCTTCTTTGCTTTCATGAAATGGATTTGATCGGAGTTGATTATTTACCTGTAGTACTCCAGGGAAAATAATCTCATGGGGGCATATTTGGGCAATTTGAATGGAGGTAGTTCACACCCATAGACTCTGATCTTAGTATGATTCTGGTGTAAGTACCAGTCACCTATCCTATACTACTTTGACAACTAAAGGATTCTTTTGATATCATCACTGATTCTGGGAGGAGAAATTCCTGTCGGCATGGTAGTTACAGGATGGACGAACTGATCAATGAAGTCTATGTATGAATAGGGAGAAGAGGATGAGTAGTGAGAAATAGAGGTACAGAAAATCACTGACCTATGGCTACCTTTTGTATCAAGCTTATGCACAGAGAAAGGGAACTTGTTAAATTGATAGTAAAGGAAGAGGTGATATATGACTATAGAATAGTTAAACACTCTCTCATTTTCTAGCCTCATGAACTGGTCATGGACTTTTTTAGCAATGAATGCGGCATAGTCATATTTGATAGTAGGAGTTGTCCAGGGGTGATGATAGACATGAGAACTAGGGTCAATTCATCAACAAACTCATTAGTATTGAAACCCATAATGGCAACAATCATATTAACAATATTTTGGCCCATATCAGTGAAGAAACATTATCATATAGGGAGGGGGATATTTGGGTAGATGATTCTTATCCATGAAGGTATGAAAAATATGGTTGAGTTCAGAATTAGACATTTTGGTGGATTTTTCAAGTAATTCTCCAATGGAAATGGGGGTGAGGTTTTGGCTGGGTTGAAGTTGTAACATTTCGTTAATTGAATCAACAATAATGATAAACAAGACTGACTGGTCGGGGGACATTACGTCTCTGAGGTTAGGGTTATAATTGGCCTAACATTGGTGGATAATGTCAAGGAAAATGTGCACAGAAGGGAATATGTACTTTGGGAGATTTGATTCCCAAAGTCCTATGGTATCAAAATTGTTCATGTAATCGTCTCAGCATCGATGATATACTTTTAGGGGTCATTTATCATGTTCAAGGTCCTTTATTTGGAAGTCTTTATCTGCTAATGGAAGGTAATCCAAGTCTTTATTTGGAGCATTGTTTGGAGGTAAATTGAGGGCCACGGGGGTTTCCATCCTGGTTCTTGTGTTTTTAGTGAAGAAACTGGGATTTCCAATGAATTTGTTGAAAAGAGAGGTGTCTGGGAGTTTTGAACTAATCTTAGCAACTCAAATATACTAAAAATTTTGGGTTTTAAAGCAATTTAGAGGAAGTTTTAGTATATAACAGGGTTTCTAGGAGAAAGTCTAGTAAATACCTGTTTTTGGGCAATTGGAAAGGATGTTCACATTCGTAGGATGCACATAGTGGATTGGAGCAGCGTTCAAGGGCAACGTTCAAGGTGGTTGACAATTTGGGGATGAACCAGTTGATTTGGATGTACTGCGTGCATGCATGGAACTGTTCTGGATAAAGGACGAAAAATGGATTATAATTGTTTTTATGCAAAGTCAATATTTTGGCGGTTTTAGCGACAAAGACAGGTGGTGTCATCTTGACGATGTGACATTTTGTCGTTTGTTGGAGGTGGTAAGCGGGCTTCATCACACTGCTTATGGGAGGTTGGTGGTATTGAGGGAGGGCCACACGATTCCACTAGTCAGCTGACACGTAGCATCGGTTCTTTTGGGAGAAGCGCTCATATCACGCATTTAACGTCTGACCAAAAGGCCCTCGTGATATGAGCGATAGTTGTCGGATCTGTGAGATTTGATCAGACGGTGGTCAGGGGTGGGAAGTGACTAATAGTTAATGGAGGGGGCTCGATGTTTAATTAAAGACTTTAATTACATCGGGGGCGATGTGATTGGTTGAAAGTTGTTAATTATTCCTGATGATCAGTTAATCCTTTATTTAACATGGTGGGGGTCGGGGTTCTTAATTAGTCATGGGTTGACTAATTAATCCCATTACCAAATATTACAAAGATTATATTGCAACCATGGAGTGGGATGTATAACTTATTTGGTTTGTAATTATAATACGGGTAAGGGGTAGTTTATTTTCGGGAGTTAAATAATAATATTAATTAGTGGTTAATATGATTTTGTAAGATATGAATATGCGCTAAGATAAAATGTTTCTGAAAGCATTTTCATCATACACATTTAAGACTTAGGCTAAGTGAATATGAGGGTTTATATGGAGAATGTTTTAATTTCCCCAAGTAAAATAGGATTTTACTTAGGAAAAGCTTTATTAAGGGAATGAATGATTTTAGGGAAGGATAAATGTTGATGAAGGGGATTTAAGTACTTTAGGCATTTCAAATTATTTGGTCGAGGGTCTGGTCCCTCCAAAAGTCAGATAAATCATCTGAGCCCCTCTATCTTGTTTATAGGTTCCTTTAGCACTTAGGGGAAATTAGTGAATTTTTAGGGAAAAATGGAGTAAGGAAGTTAAATAATTTGACTTTGTTTCCTTGATGTGGTGTTTCCAATGTGAGTTGTGCTTTGTCCAAGTGATGAAAGCAACAGATTTAAGTATTAAACTTAACCATTCACCACACGTTTATTCTGCAACCATCATCTACTTACCCTAAATATTTTATCCTAGCAATTTCACTTCTTTATTAGGGTGCACTTAGACTGGTAAACCCATTTCACACTTTCTTTTCTTTTACATAGTGATATTTATCAAAATCTACACTTATTATATCCAAGGGCTCAGATTAAACTATTGAGCTCCTTTTATTCACTCTACCTATCTACTTATCTACCAAGATTAAACAGTTTGGTCAGATTTTATTCTCTATCTCTAAGCATGAAATTGAAAACATGGAATAACCAAGATTAAGCTATTTGGTTACCATGGATTGTGGCATAGGTAACAAGTTTCATATAATCTTTATTATGCATAAGTTAAATAGTAGTGGCATTTGGGCTTGAACACTTTCATGGTCTTTTTTTTTGTTGGGGTTCATTTTCTTTCATTTTTTTGACCTTTTCTTTATTCTTTTTACCCTTTGATTTTTCTTTTAGAGTATACCCTGTACATTTTTTAATTTTTAGATTTTTTACAAACATGGAAAACATTTGCAACAAGAAAAGATATGAACATATTTCAGAGTCAAAACAAGTCAATCATGATATATGACACCTATTGGTATAAGAACCTAGCAAAATGCACAATCCCTATCTTTTAGAAATGTGCACTATGTAATCTCAGTGCTCAGTCCTGACCATTGAGCTCTAAAGCTATGCAATCCCCACCTTTAGACACTCTCCTCTATGCACTGCGTAGTATCAAGTATCAAGCTTTAGGTTTGAGCCCTTGAACTATGCAATTGCACAATCCCCTGGCCTTTGTCCCTCCAAAAATATACAGTGTCCAACCTCAAGGCTCAAGCCTCAAGCCTGACGCCTTGAGAACCACAACTACATAGTTATCTTGCCCTGGATTGTCTGAACTATGCATTATGCAGTATCAAGGCTCAGTCCTAGCCCTTGACCTCCTGATTCACACAATTGTGCAATACCTTGGCCTTTCTCCCTTCGGAACTATGCATTGGGAAACCTAAAGCATCAAGCTCTCAGCCTCACACCTTGAGCCCCTCAATTGTGCAGATGACAAGCCCTAGCTTGCCTGAAATGTTCATTACATAGTCTCAAGGATCATTCTTGGCCGTTGACCTCTTGAGCTACTCAAATATGCAATTCCTGATCTTGTCTCCCAACCTATAACTTGGTCACATCTCTGTAAGTGGGTATCATTAAGCATGTTATACTAGGGATTTTATCGGAATGATGGCATCTTTTCATGAGTGGATTTCAGTTGTAATTAGTATATCATGTTATGACAGGATGATGATGAATGATATGAAGAAGGAAACCCTTATAGAAGACACATTTGAAGTTGCAAATACAAGTTGATCAATCAAGACAAAAAAAAATGGGCACAAGATTGTAACAGTAGCTGGAAATCAAGGCCACATTAAAGACTCGTTACCTTCAAGCCAGGCGAAGGAGGAAGAAGAATAACATTCACTATCTCTCAAGAAAACTCAAAGATAGTAGAAGCAAGAATGGCTTGACATTTTCGTATCATCATGTAGTCCATGTCATCAATGTTTTGTCATATCTTGTCAAAATATCATGTCATCATTTTCCACATCATTTTTGGATTATGTAAATTCAATGTTGCAAAAATGTAATGTAAAGTGGAAGTCCAAGATTCATCCATGTAATGCGAAAAGTCATGTAGGAAGTTGAATGGTCATAGGTAATGCAAACATTTATGAGGGTAGTCCAAGAGTCATAAGGGAGGTGAATGATCACCCATTGATTATATATACGCTCTCATTGCTCATGGAGGGGAATTTTCACCTTGAATCCTCCTACCAAGCATTAGAGAGGAAGATAGTTCTTTTGGAGGAGAAATTGATTGCTCTAACGCTCCACTATTGGGGATAGTGGTGTTCATTTTCTTGATGTATCTTGGAACTTTTACTTAATTCATAAGCTCGCTGAGCTAGCACACTCTCATTCATATGTCATAAATATTGTAATAATATTATTTAAATTTTTGTGATGTATGTTTTTTTCATCTGTACTAAGGAAATTGAACAATTTCAGTGGCTTTGGAACTTATCTTGTTGAAGGTGTGTTGTATGTGTTTTAACAATATTTAATTGTAAGTGAATTATTTCTCTATTTATCCAACGATTCATTCTTATTTATAAGAAGCGTTTTGGCGTAAATCACATATAGAAGGACCTTTTTCGACGCGTTTCGAACCAGCTAGTGTGGTTCATCGTCAGGACAAGTTGAAGAACTAGATCTAGTCCAACATCTTAAATAATCTGAGCAGAGACTCCAACAGCTAAAAAATAATGGCTAATTTTTGACACTAGGACCTAGGTCAAATTTCCTTAATATTATTTTTATTATTATGTACATGCTCATGTGTCTTTTCCAAATTAGTACCATTACTTGTCTTCAAAAGGATCACTTTCTTTCCCTTTCAGTAGAATAACGTTGATACATTCCACAGATGAACATCCAATGTTAGGTCCCTATAATACTAGTGATTCCCCCATTATTATTGTTATTGTAGCCAGTTTTGTTATTTTTTTGCCCCTATTGTCCCCATATGGTTATTATTGTTCCCCATAGAAGTCCATTATTGTTATTGTTGTTGTTATGTCAGCTTTGATTATATTGTGACCCCTTAGACTCTTATATATAGAGAGGAGGTTTTTGCATTTGTATCATCCAAGAATTGTTCATTTGTGTAACGTAAAGGAGGTTCCCCCATGAAATATTTTGATTTTGAAGTCATTGATCTATCTTTTCTTCTATTTTTTGAGTTGGTTACATAATATTTGGTATTAGAGCTTTGGATTCTAGGGTTTCACTGCTCCAAACATGTCATCATGGAATTTCTGCTATAACATGTTTTCTATGATAGTTTAGAAGCTAAAATTAAAACCCATTTGATTTGAAATTTCTATGAACCTCAGGTCTAAATTTCAGATCTTTTCTTGCTATATGTTCAGAGATATAATCCAAGGAATTTAGGTTTATTGCAGGTTTCCGAATTATATCTCAAACAAGTGACCCCGTAAACATATTCATAACTTTCTATCTGATAATCAGATTTAAATTTTGTAAAAATTTACAAAAAGAGGACGATCTTTATTTTTATGTATATTGGTTTCAGGTCCTAAGGTCGAAACAATGACATGTGGAACTTTGTACAAATTCGCTCTACTGAACTAGTTGATAATCAGGTCATTGTGGGAGATTTGGTATAATGTTTTCTTGGAGAATCCAAAATTAATCATATTTGTGCGGTTAGAAAGAGGACTCATAGGGATACCACAGGATGCAATCTCAGACCTTGAAGATCCGAAATTATAGTGATAAAAGAGATTCAATATCGAGCTCCTACAAAGTCAAAAAATGTGTGTAATTTTTTTTAAAATTTTACATAAGTTTGTTTTGAAAAAATAGTTTGAAGGAATTAAAAGGGAATAGTGAAGCATTATTATCATTAATTGATGCCCCGAAGAAAGAAAATGGAAACACCTAGTAAGCAACCTGAAAATCTCTAGCATGACTCAATGAATAAGAGGAAGAAATGCAACATGATATATCAAAATTACGAGACCAAGTGCAAAAAATTTCACTCTCACAAAAAGTAACAGAAGCTAAGATGGATGTTTTAAATAAATATATGGAAGCTAAGATAGATGGTATGAAAGACAACATTGAAGACTGGAGGAAAGACATCGAAGGTTGGAAGGAAGGTTTGGCAAAGTTGCTACAAGAAAGGCTTCCTAATGGCGAAAAGGTATTAGAGGAAACTCATAATGAGAACAAAAGAAATGTTAATCATGACTCGAAGAATGAAAACATTGAAGATTCGAAGAAAGACGTGGAAGGTTTGAAAAATTTCTACAAGAAAGGATTCCTAATGGTGAAAAGGTAGTAGAGGAAACTGATGTTGAGAATAAAATAAATGTTAATCATGATTTCACAGACTCTAACACTGGAAAAAAGACCCACCACATTCCAAAGATCGATATGAGGAAGTTTGTTGGCAAGGATTCCGTAACATGGATACTACGGATGGGACAATATTTCGATCTCCATAATGTGCAAAACACACAAAAGGTACACATTACAACTTTATATTTGAAACCAAATCAATTTGTATGTTATCAATGGCTTTGCTCTCGTAAACAAATTGTCACTTGGGAATTTTTTACCAAAGAAATGATAGCACATTATGAGGATAAAAAACAACACCTTTTTTAGCCAATTGATAAATCTCAAACAAAAGGGTTCAATGATGGAGCACATTGAGGACTTCCAAAAATTGAATATAAGGGTAAAATATATTCCAGAGGAGCATATGATTGACGTGTTCATAAGGACTTTAAAGGATAACATCCAACACGAGGTTCGCCTTTGGGACCCTGATTGGAGAAGGCATTAAGGTTGGAAAGAAAAATGGAAAGAAAAATTATGGCAACAAGGAAGCCTACCACTCACAACTACAAAGATGGAAGTGTTTTTTCTCCTAGCCTTCCACAAACTACAACGTTGACACCACAACAGTTGGAAGAAAAAAGAGAAAAATGGCTTCATGACAGTTGTGATCGAAAATACACTAAAGGTCATAAGTGCATTGAGAAGAATTTATTTTACATAGATTATGAAGAGGAGGAAGAAAATGAATAGGAAATTTCAAAAGAAGAGGATATACACCAGGAACAAACCCTAGAGAAAGAAGACATGAATCTAACCATATCTTCTAATGCATTGGTTGAAATTATCACTCCTCAAACTATCAAGATAGAAGGACATATCAAGAAGGAAAAGGTAATAGTGTTGATTGATTCGAGAAGTAACCATAATTTTATTCATTGTAAGATAGCCAAGGAACTGAATTTCTTCTTATATCCAGCACCAGAGTGTCAAGTGATGGTTGCAAGTGGAGGAGCTACAAGTTTATCTGGAAAGTGCCATAATATCAAGCTATCCATGGGATAATATGTATTTAAAATCCCAATTCTTTCCATTCCATTGGGTGATGATGATGTTGTACTAGGAGTCCAATGGCTACAACCCTTGGGTACAATATCTTTTAATTTTCAAGAACATTTCATGAAATTGTCTTCACAAGGAAAGGAAGTTGAATTAAGGGGTGTCACATGAAAAATGATAAATATAATCATCTCTAATGGAATAATAAATATTATAAAGAAAGAAAAACAAGGTGTAATTGCACAGTTATGTTCACTAGAGATTCCCACATTGAAATCATCTATTTCTCCAGATCCCCAAAACGTCTTGGACATTCATTCCAAGGTATTTGAGACCCCAAAGGCCTCTCACCTATTCATGTTCATGATCATGATATTCATTTGATTCCATAAAGTGTTCCTCCAAACATCAGGCATTACAAATATCCCTATGCCCAAAAGAGTAAAATTTAACATATGGTTGTAGAAAAGTTAGAGGTTCGTATAATTCAACCTAGTCAAATTTCTTTCTCTGCTCTAGCAGTATTGGTGCACAATAAGGATGGGTCATGGTGCATGTGTCCAGATTATAGGGAGCTCAACAGTCTCACTATTAAAGATAAATTTCACATTCCTGTCATTGATGAATTATTGGATCAATTGCATGGATCAATTTACTTCACCAACTTGGATCTTCATTCAGGATATCATCAAATCATAATGAAGACTGAAGACATTCCTAAAACAACATTTATAAACCATGGGGGTCATTATGAATTTTTGGTCATGCCTTTTGGCCATACCAATGCACCTTCTACATTTCAAGGTTTGATGAATTCCATTTTCAAACCCTTGCTTAGAAAATTTATGTTAGTATTTTTTGATGATATAGTAATCTATATCAAGTCTTGGAAGGATCATGTTCAACATGTTGAAACGGTGCTCAAACTATTGGAGGAGAAACAATTATATGCAAAAATCTCCAAATGTTTCTTTGGAGTACAAAAGGTGGAATATTTCAGTCATATTGTATCTCGTGAAGGTGTTAAGGTAGACCTTGGAAAAATTAAATCCATTAAGGAATGGAAAATCCCCACATCCATAACGCATCTACGAGGATTTCTCGGGTTAATAGGGCATTATCACAAGTTTTTTAAGAATTATGGGAGAATAGTAGCACCTCTAACAACATTATTGAACAAATGTGTGTTTTCATGGACTCTAGAAGCAACGAAAGCCTTTGAACATCTTAAAGAGGAAATGTGCCAAAAACCAGTCATAACTACGTTGGACTTCACAAAAACCTTTATTGTGGAATGTGATGCCTTAGGAAATGAAATTGGTGATGTTTTAATGCAAGAAGAAAGACCCATTATCTTCGAAAGTCATCTAGTCAAAGGAAAGTATTTACACAAAGCTATTTATGAGAAGGAAATGTTGGAAATACTACATGCACTTAAGAAATGAAGACCTTACCTAATGGGAAGACACTTCAAGGTAAAAACAATTCATGATAGTCTTAAATACTTTTTAGAAAAAATATTATCTTCATAAGAGAAACAAAAATTGGTTAGAAAAGCATTGGGTTATGACTTTGAAATCATCTACAAAAAAGGGAAGAAAAATGTTGAGGCAGATGCTCTCTCAAGAAAGGATGAGGATGTGGAATCATTGCTTTGCGCCATTTCTATTATCCAACCAGATTGGATAAATGAAGTAAGGGATGAACAAAATAATGACAAAGAAATGTGGGCACTTATTCAAATGTTACAACAAGATCATGATATATCTGATACATTTAGATGGAAAATTGATTAGTTATGGTACACTGATTGCTTATATCTATGTAAGAATTCTCAAATCAAACAAAATATTCTTATCGAATTGCACATCTCCCCCTTAGGAGGGCACTTAGGATTTTTAAAAACCTACCATAGGGTTAAGAAGGAATTTTTTTTGGGATGGCCTTAAATCAGATATTCAAAAGTTTGTGGTATAATGTTTAGTTTGCCAACAAAATAACATTGAAATAATTAAGACCTTAAGTCTATTACAACCTTCATCCATTCCAAGCCAACATTGGTAGGAGGTTTCAATGGATTTATCACAGGTTTACCCAAGTCTGAAGGAAAGAGTGTCATCATGGTGGTAGTTGACAGAATTACCAAGTATGCACACTTTTGTGCATTATCACATCCATTTAAAGAAAGTACATTTTCTAATCCATTTATGGAAACAATTCGAGATCTATATGGAAACCCAAAGATTATTGTATGTAACAAAGATCCCATTTTCACTTAATTTTTTGGACAAAATTATTTTCTTGTCTTGGTACTTAGTTAACTCATAGCTGATCGTATCATCTTCAGTCTAATGGGCAAACTGAGATAGTAAACAAATGTTTGGAAAGATATCTTCGTTTCTTTGTATCTGATAAACATAAACAATGGGTCAAATGGTTACCTCTGGCTGAATGGTGGTATAACACTTCCTTCCATATTGCAGAAAAACTGACCCCATTTATGGCACTTTATGGATATCATCCACCGTCCATCACATCACATTTAAGACAAGATTCTAAGGTTCAAGCAGTGGAATATCACATTGAGCATCAACAATAGGTTCTCCAACTCTTAAAGGATAACCTCACTTTGGCACATAATAAAATGAAACAACAGGCAGATCAACATCGCATAGAAAGAAGTTTTGATGTAGGTGACTGGGTATTCCTACAACTACAACCATATAAATAAATGTCCCTCAAGCAAGCTAATAAGGATAATAAATTATCACCAAAGTATTATGGTCCATACAAGGTGTTGCAAAATATTTGGTAATATGGCATACAAATTGGAGCTTCCTGCAGCTTCCCAAGTGCACCCAGTTTTCCATGTTTTATGCTTAAAGAAGGTTGTAAGGTGACAAAATCCCAGTTCAAACAATATATTTCAAAATTTACAAGGAAGGCAAAATCATATTGGAACCTAAATAAGTCACAGAAACAAGAACTCAACAACTATTAAATCGATCAATTTCGGAGTATCTCAATAAGTGGAAGAAGTTACCTGCTGAATATTCCACATGGGAGGGTGAGAATTCTATATAGAAGCATCGAAAACTACTGAAGCATTGAGGAAAATATTTTTTTGAAGGAGAGGGGCATGTTAGGTCCCTATAATACTAGTGATCCCCCCATTACTATTGTCATTGTAGCCTTTATTGTTATTGTTGTTCCCCTATTGTCCCCATATTGATATTAATGTGCCCCATAGAAGCCCACTATTGTTATTGTTGTGCCCTTATATTATTATTGTTATGTCGAATTTTATTATATTGTGACCCCTTAGACACCTATATGTAGAAAGGAGGTTTTTTCATTTGTATCATCCAAGAATTGCTCATTTGTAATGTAAAGGAGGTTTCTACCTCGAAGAGGCTGATTTTGAAGTTGGTGATATATCTTTTCTTCTATTTTGTGAGTTGGTTACATAACATCCAAAAGGAGTACTCACTTGATAATCCAAAATTACATGTGTATTACTCTCTTGTGTTGAACATTTAATCCAAGGAAAAAATATAAGAATATGTGGCATTCGGGCATTAGTTCCATAAGTGATTCCACACCAAATGGATTGAAGTCTAATTAGGAATTTTCATCGAGGACATTCCTCTGGTTGATAGAATTCCAGCACCATTAATAGGTTGATAGGGTATTATCACAAGTTTGTCAATAATTATGGGAAAATAACAACACCACTAACAACATTTCTGAAGAAATATGCATTTTTTTGGACTCCAAAAGGAGCTAATGTCCTTGAACATCTTAAAGAGGAAATGTGTCAAGTACCATTCTTAGTTGCACCGAACTTCACAAAAGCATTTGTTATGCAATGTGATGCCTCATGAAATAGAATTGGTGTTATTTTAATGCAATAAGGAAGACCCATTTCTTTTGAAAGGCATCCAATCAAGGGAAATTATTTACACAAACCTATTTATGAATAGGAAATCTAGGAAATACTACATGCTATGAACAAATTACATCCTTACCTAATGGGAAGATACTTCAAGGTAAGAACAGAACATGATAGTCATAAATAATTCTTGGAACAAATATTATCTTTAGAGGAGAAGAAAAAATGGGTCACAAATATGTTGGGTTATGATTTAAATGAAATAATCTACAAAAAGGGGAACCAAAATTTTGTTGCAAATGCACTCTAAAGAAGGGATGACGATGTGGAAGCATTACTCTATGTCATTTCCATTATCCAACGTGATTGGATAATTGAAGCAAGGGATGAATGGAAGAATGATGAAGAGTTTTGGAAACTCATTCAAAATTTGTAGCAAAACCCTAGTGCATCTAATACATTTATCTGGAAAAACGATTCATTATGATACAAAAATTTCTTATATCTATGTAAGAATTGCCAACTCAAACAAAATGTTCTTTTTGAATTGCACACCTCTCTTATAGGAGGGAACTCAGGATTTTAAAACTTACCATAGGAGCAAGAATGAATTTTTTTGGGATGGATTTAAATATGATATTCAGAATTTTTTGGTAGAATGATTGGTTTGCCAAAAAAATAAAGTTGAGACAATTAAGATCTCGAGTCTTTTACAACAATTAGCCATTCCAAGTCAGCATTGGTAGGAAGTCTTAATGGATTTTATCATAGTTTTACCCAAATCTAAAGGAAATATTTTCATCATGTTGGTAGTTGATAGACTTACCAAATATGCAAACTTTTGTACACTATCTCATCCTTCCAAATCAAGTACAATCACTACTGCATTTGTGGAAACAATTCAAAAGCTACAAAAAAACCCAAAGATTATTGTAAGTGATAGAGATCCGATTTTCAATGGAAATTTTTGGATAGAATTATTTTCTTATCTCGGTACTCAATTAGCTCATTACTCATCTTATCATCTTCAATTTGATGGGAAGACTAAGATAGTGAACAAACTTTTCGAAGGACATCTTCATTGCTTTGTATCTAATAAACAAAAACAATGGGTTAAGTGGTTACCTCTGGCGAAATGGTGGTATAACAATTCCTTCCATACCACAACAAAAATGACCCCATTTATGGAACTTTATGGATATAATCCACCATCAATCACATTGTATTTAAGTTATAATTGTAAGGTTCAAGAAAGTGGAATATCACATTGATTATTAGCAACAAGTTCTCCAACTCTTGAAAGATAACTTGACTCTAGTGCAAAATCAAATGAAACAACAAAAAGATCAACATTGTAGTGGAAAAAAATGATGTGGGTGATTGGGTATTTTTATGGCTACAAATGTAAAAACAAATGTCCCTCAAGAAAGCTAAGAAGGATATGAATTATCACACAATAAATATGACCCTTACAAGGTATTCCAAAGGATCGACACTATGGCATACAAATTGGAGTTTCTTGCATCTTCACGAATACACCCCGTTTTCAATGTCTCATGCTTATAAAAGCTTATAGGTTACATGTTCTCTGTTCAAATTATATTGCAAAAAGTTGACTAGGAAAAAAAATCTTATTGGAACCTGAATTAATCATAGGAACAAGAATCTAACAGCACAAAATCAATCAATGTCAGAGTATTTCATTAAATGGAAGAACTTACTTGTTGAAGAATCCACATGGGAGGATGAGTGTTTAATAAAGAAACATCCATAACTACTGAAGTGTTGAGGAAAACACTTTTTTGAAGGAGGAGAGCATGTTGGGTCCCTATAATACTAATATAGCTCCATAATGTTATTTTTTTGCACCATAGAACGATTTTATTGCTATTGTTGTGCCTCATAGAAACCCACTATATTTTATTGTAGAGCCCTTGCATTATTATTATTATGTAGGCCCAAATTATATTTTGACCCTTTAGACTCCTATGTATACCAATGTAGGTCTTGTCATTTGAAATCACCAATAATTATTCATTTATGTGACGTAAAAGGAAATTCCCCCCTCGAAGAGGTTTATTTAAAAGTCATTGATTTATCTTTTCCTCTATTTTTTTTATCTGGTTAACATAACAAATTCAGATGAATCCTATCAATTTTAATATTTTTAATAATCATATTAAAATACAATTTATTAATTATAAGTCGAGATAAAGTGTTAAGTAAGCACTAATCAATGTTAATTATTAAGAAAGATTAAGGCTAACTATAAGTTTAATCATTAATCAAGATTAATTTTGATCGTAGCTTATTCAGTAATCAAGCTTAACCAATAATTAATTGTCTAGCGTAATAGGATATATAATACTACCATATTCATGTGACATGTGGGTATGTAGCTTGCATACACATACCTCATATGTATAGTAATAATACTTAAAACAGTTTGTCATAGAAGCCAACCATTTAGTAGTTAGATTAATAACATAATATAAGGTAATAGGATGAGGATGTGGGCACTACACTAGACCCCCAATCTCCATTAGGATAAAATTGTTATTAGAGGATACTAAGGCCCACTTTTTTTTTGGCTCCTACCCATAGGATCCAAGAATGTTGAGGATTCTAGATCATTTAGAGAAGGAATTTAGTTGCAACTAGAGTAGCGAAGAGGTACAAAGGTGTGGCTTGGAGAACAAAGGTTAAAACTCAGTGAGTCGACCTACTATGTTAAGAGAATGAAATATATAACATAGAATTTTCTACTTCATTTCAATGAGAGGAGCCTCCTAAGAGTCATGATGGATGGAATTTTCAGTAAGTGGGGAACCAACTAATTTGGATGAAGGAAACTTCATTTGAATTATATGTGACTTACCTTGATTTATGCTAGTGCTCTAGGTTGCCATAATATTTTCCAGTTCTTATTTGGAGGAGTAAACTTTGTGTACTAGTGGTACTCCCATGAGGAGAGCATAATCTACAAATTCCTAATGGCTAGTGGTCAAATCACCCATGAAGTTTAAATCCCCTAATTTTGTTTGAGGTTAATACCACATTAATTGATCAACTTAAACCTTTCATCATTATGAAGAAAAGAATATATATTGCATCATTGTATTTTTTTCATCTGTCTCAATTCATTCAGAGTGGAAAAAGTTGAGGAATGTCCTCACAAGTCCATTTTACTAGTGGGACCCAGTTTTCCAAAAAGAGGTCTAAAACCTTTCAGGAGCAATTTTGGGGCATCAAACGATGTTTTTTGGGGGGTAAAAGTTTTCCACTTTACCCCAACACTTTTCTTTTCCTATTCTAAGACACAGAGAACCTTTCCAATGATGTAAGAATCATGTCAATTAGAGTCCATATGTCAAATTTATTCCAATCAAAATTTGATCTATCTGTTTCACCACCACAATTCGAGAGGGTGCCACGGTAGCCCCATTATTCATGAAAAAGGGTCTAGCAACATGATTATGATGAATAAGACCCTATAATATTCTCTATTATAGATCTAGTTAAGAGTTGAGGTAGTCAAACAAAACTACTAGTAGGCTATCAAGATGTGTTATAACCGGGCCACTAGGAGGAAAAGGGGTTCCATTCTTTTGAGTGCATTTCTTCCATAGCTGAGTAAAACTTTCCAAGGGGGATATGAGATAGAGAACATACATAGGATTTTCACATTGTAGTAGCACACAAGACACAGGCCATATTTCTTGGTACTTGCAACCATATTTATATTAAGAGAAATAGAGTGAAGCAACCTCACCTTTCAGTTGGTTTTTTCTCCCAAAAGGTTTTCCTAGGTCATATCTTGTTTCAAGTGTGTGTGAGATATTTTATTATATTTCTCTCTATTTTATTCATAATTTTAATTCGCATACATACACTGTTAACAATAATCTACATATCCACAAATATCAAAGGAAATAACACTGTAATAATGAAACATTCCAGGATTTAAATATGATTTTATCACATTAGTGGTGACGAACTTTTTAGTGGAATATCCATAGAATTTTAAGTATCATATTGGTATCAAAGTAGGTTTATTTGGGTATATCATGGAGATTTGTAGGGGATATAGATCAGTTGGGCCAAAAGTCGTATAACCGTAATCATGGTCCACGAATTTGTTAATAACCCTTGTGATCCTATATAAAGGTTTTCATAGTTGGAACAACAAATCATGGTTATAAATCGTAATTTAAATTTCCTCATGATGGCCATTAATAATAATATTGGGATACTCGAAAAAAATGGGGGTTTTAATGTAGAGGACAAATTTGAAGGGGGATCAAGATATCAGGGAGAAATAGAGAACTAGGTGAAAAAAGGACTCGAAAAGTACCAACTCATTTCAAGTGTTGTGAATCAACCACAAACCAAGTTAAAAATGGAAATGAAGGTTGATATCAAGTCGTGCCAATGAGATCAACACCCCAAATCTAAATTATTGGTTGCAACAACTAAAAGTGTATTTCAGTGTCCGTCACATTGAACAAGAACAAAATATTTCATTTGAGCAATTGAAATTAGAGAGCCATACCATAAATTGGTGGGGAAGACACCAAAAGACCCTAAGGTTGGAGGGAGGTCCTCTAGTGACTAAGTGGGAGGAATTTAAAACCCTCATCAAGTCATATTTTTGCCCTATTAGGTATGAATTGGACTAGTGAAACTCGTGACATTACTTCAAGAAAAATCAATGGAAAATCATGTATGAGTAGACCACAAAGTTCAGAAATATGACCATAATGCTAAGTATCTCCCCAAAGAACCCAAATTTAGTCGCGCGGGAGAAATCCATGTCATTCAAGCCCATATCAGTGGATGAGGCTTGTGTATAGGAACAATACTTATAAAACATAGGCCCGAAGAAAGGGAAATCAAGTGGATCAAAGAATAAGGAGAAAATAATTATTCTAAGGAGTCAAGGAAGAAGAAAAAAGGGGGAAAGATAAAAATATGATAGACATGGAACATCAATGCAAAAATCCCAACAACAATTACAACATTAATGACCATATATAGGAGAAGTGTTGGAAGTTGCATCAAGAGCCTAACCTGAAGAACAAAAAGAGGTACAATAGGAAGAAGAATCTCATGGCCATTTATTCAAGTAACCAAGTTGAATGAAACTTGGATGTGGATGAGAAGATTCCTTATACATCATTGTAGAAGGAGTTGAATTTGAGTATCCTTCAACAATGGGAAGAAAAATAAATGACTAAACTCTTCCATATAAAGATACAGGTTAAGAAGGCCAAGATTGATGCTCTGGTTTACTTATCATGTGTGTAGTAAAATATCATTATAGCAGAGTTGGACATGATGTTGGGGTTGGAAGTTCACGATTATCCAAACCCATATCCATTGGGATGGGTAAATAAGGATGCGAAGTTGAGCCTAACATAACAGTGAAAAAATAGATTTGTTATTAGTGTTTATTTTAGTTAGGAAGTAGAAATAGATGTAGCTCCCCTTGATGTATGTGGAGTCATGTTTGGAAGTATGTACATGTACATGCAAGATGCAATATTCATGCAGAGAACCAACTAATATCGACTAGTCAAGGATGGAAAATCATTCACGATCAACATGCATGAAGGAAAGTAAAAAAAATTGTTGGTAAGTGCCAACCAAGCCAAAAAATTGATCAGGTCCACCAAGAAGTATGTTTCATTTTTTAAGAGAAAACCAATTTATAGAAGAGTCAGTAAGAGGCAAGGCATCCCTAGAGGGAAGCAACAAAAAAATATCATTTGGAAGAGTTTCTATATGCATACAAGGATGTGTTCTTGGAACCCAAAGGGTCACTGCCTAAGAGGGAAGTGGATCATAAGTTCCATCTATTTCCAGACTCCCCCTTTCCAAACATTGGGTTGTAAAGTTAGTTTCTTTATAGAAGAAAGTGAGGTGAAGAAACAATTGCAACAACTACTTGAACAAGTTTTCATTCAACCGACTAGATTACCATGTGAGTCACACATCACCATTGTGCCAAAGTAAGATAGGACTTGGCAAATGTGTCTGTAACAACCCCTAGAATATTTTCTATGTAAATAAAAAAATAAGACCAACGTCATGGGACATGTATTCCAAGCTGAGTGTTGGGAAAACTATGGAAATTAGAAAATGCATTAGCGAAGAAAAAGTTACATTAATTGGCATTTTATTTATGAATTAAAGGAAAATAGGAGAAAAGGGAAATAAAAGGTCACATATTTGCATAAGAGGGAAATCGAAGGAAAATTAAGAAAATAGAGGCCTCAATCATAAAAAGGCTTTTGAGGATCAATTCACAACTTTTGTCAATTGAGATTTTGTTGGTTTAACCTTTTTTAAGTTATGTTATGGAGCTCTCTTCTATTCTCTCATTCTCTCACACTATTACACACTTAGAGAAATATTGAAGCATCCTTGGAGCATTCTTCGAGCACTATGGCATATATTCGATTTGGAGAAACAAGGCAAAGGAAAGCAGTAAGTCACAAGGGAATAGTTTTATCAACAACTACAGTTTGATTGCTTTACAGGTAGCAGGTTGTATGTGTGATTTCCTTCTTGATTCATGTATACATGGTATATGCATGTGATTTTCTAGTTGTGTTTTCATTGGCATGGATATTTTCCTAGATTGACAGTGGTTTTAGCCTTTCCTTTCCATTTCCTGGATAACAATGGTGTTGTAGGTTTTTCCATTTGGTTGTTTTCTTATTGGTGATCATAATTCCTTATGGTTGTGGGTTGGAAAAAATGTTCTGGAAGCCTTGGAACAACTTGGGTTGAGTTAGTCATGGAGCCTAGGTTGGGACAAATGCTTTGGAGCCCTTTGTGAGTTGAGTTACTAGACCCAAACGCTGGGTTAGAAAAATTCTTTGTAACCTTAGAAGGTTGTGGGTTGAGTTACTAGTTAGTGGAGCCCTGAGAAACTTGGGTAGAGACAAATTTGGTTGGTGATAGTGATGTTCGACTATGAGTGGAATCAATGGTTGAGTTGAGGTGGTTTGGCCTCTGGAAGCCCTAGTTTGGTTTTTCTTGGTTTATTCCATGAGATCCCACATTCATGCTTGGAATATGGTGTAGGGGTGATTGGCTAAAAGAGAGATTTAGTTTATCCCAATGTATAGTCGAGTGGTACGTGGAAGTCCCTGACTCGGTTGGAATTTTCATATGTTAATATGATACTTTTCCCTATTTTGACATAGTTACTGATCAAACAGGAACTATTACCTCAAAATAGGTACTCGAGCCCAAAAATCCCAAAAAAACATTAAAAAACACCTTGAAATCGAAAAGTGTTGATGTCAGAATAAAGTTTTTTTTGTTTTGTTTTTTAGAGTAAATTTTCAATATTTTCTAAAAATAATAGTGAAAAACAATAAGAGCCATTTTGTTTGGTGCAAAAAACACCTTGAAATTGAAAAGCGTTGATGTTGGAATATCGTTGTTTTTTTCCAAGGTTCATTTTCAACATTTTTTATTAATGACGTTAAAAACAAAATATCGTGACATTGAAAACTTTAAATTTCCAATGATTTTCAAGCACGACATTAACGATAAAATATCATGTTTTTGAAAACCCTTAAAATTCCAACGATTTTTAAGCATGACATTAAATTTAAAATATCACTTCTTTGAAAAATTCCAACAATTTTCAAGCATAGTGCTAAGAAAATTTGTTTATAATTGTTTTCAGCCATAACATTGAGGATAAAATATCACGTCTTAAAAAAAATCAAAAATCTTGACAATTTTTCAACTATGGAATTAAAATCAAAGATTATGACTACAAAACAGTCTTAAATTTCCAAAATATTTTAAGCATGACATTATGGAAAATAGTTATGACAAAAAGCTTAAAAAATGAACACCTAAATGAAAGAGTTATTATACCAAATGCATTTTTTTGAAATGCTAAATGCATAATGATTTTGAAATCTTAGCCTAAAAAAACTTGATACATTGCGATTTTTTTTTTTTTTAATTCAACTATAAAATTGACATGCAGTGTAGGTGAGCTCAAGCCATTGTAATGAAAACTTAAAGATCAACCATGAAATTAACACATTGTGGGGCATACTCGATTCATTATAACGAAAAATTTAAAATCAGCTATCAAATTGCACATAATGGGAGCGGGTAGCTAGACAAACATCGACACATAACGTA
>APFE030579454.1:157964-178204 GCA_000404065.3 Pinus taeda
TTATTATTATTATTATTTTATGTTTTATTACTAACATGAAAATCACCAACATTTAAAAAAAATCATCCGCACTTAATTCATTAGAAAAATTGAAGTGTAAAAACTAAGCCCTTTAAACAAAAAGGGCTGATGTTCATTAACACTTTTGAAAATAAAGATGAAAATCACTAACAAAAAAAAATGTTTACAATTGTTACATAGAAAAAATTTAAAGTGTCAAAAATAAGCCTTCTAAAAAAATGTGTTGACACTGCATCAACAATTTTCAAAATCAACATGAAAATCACTAACATTTAAAAAAATGTGTTGACGCTGCATCAACACTTTTTAATATTAGCATGAAATTCACTAACATCAAAAAAAAAAATGTTCATACTTGATACATAAGAAAATTTAAAGTGCCAAAAATATGCTAAAAAAAAATGTATTCTTGCATCACCACTTTTCAAAATCAGGTAATTTTTTGCTACCTCAAAAAAATGGGTACCAGTTCACTTTATCATTTGATCGTAACTATGTTTTTTTATTAATGAGCATTGTAGTGATTATGTTGGCGATATTATGGTTGAGATGCCATCTCACTATGATGGTTATTTTTTGGTTATATGTTGGTTATATGATGTGTATCATCTATGGGTCTTGTCATGAATTATTTAGTTATTTAGCTATTTAGTCATGTCATTTGGCCTATCCAATGCACCAAGAAATTTTATGAGATTAATGAATGATGTACTACACCCTTTTATAAAGTCCTTTATTATTGTCTATTTGGATGATATACTAGTATACAATGCTACCTAGGAGGAGCACATCTCACATTTGACGCAAGTGTTGGAGACATTAATGAAGCAGTAGCTGCTATAAAATCTCAAGAAGTGTGAGTTTGCATGATAGTATTTTTTGTATCTGAGCTATTTGATAGGTCGAGGAGAGATGAAGATAGATCCTTTCAATATGGAAGCCATCGTGAATTATCCGATGCCTACTAATGTTTTAGAGGTCATGAATTTCACTAGGGAAGCACAATACCTAAGGAATTTCATATCCTTATTTTCAATAGTATTTTATAACAATAAGTGGCAAGAGCTTCTAATGAGGAAAGGGTCAGTAAAGGACCTTTGAGGAGGTAATCAATAATATATTTCAAGAGCAATTTTTGGCATTACCAAACTTGAAATAGTCCTTTGAAGTTGAGACATATTTGAGTGGGTATGCTATGAGAGCAACCTTGATATAGAGAGAAAGGTTTGTATTTTACCATTTCTGAAGTATTTCATGGGGCAATTCTTAACTTCCATACCTACGACAAGGATCTATATTCCCTGGTGCAAGTTTTGAATAAGTGGAGGCACTATCCTATTGGAAAGGAGGCAATAATTGACAAAGATCACTGGCTATTACAATACCTCCAAGCCTAGAGTAATCTATCATAGATTTGGCATTACAAGTGTATGGGGTCATTTCTACAACAATTTCATTTAGTGATTGATAACAAGAAGTGAAGCACAAACATGTTGGTTGGAATGCTTCCAAGGCCACCCACATCAAAGATCGCGACTTTAGGAACTGTAATGCACATGGAGCTATTCACCCATGATGCATACAAAGAGGCATATTCAAATGATGATGACTTCAAGGAGGTATTTTAGTAGTTGCAGAGTCAAGGTCATGTGCACGATGATGATAACATCGTCGACTACCATCTCTATGACAAGTTACTATATAGTCTGGATAAGCTATGTGTTCCTAAAGGTGAACGATTACAACTAATTAGAGAAGTTCACACCTCTAAGGTTTCAGGGAACTTTTGTGTAAGAAATATCATGCCAAACATGTAGAGGTATGTGTATTGGCCCAAGGTGTAAGAACAAGTAGCTAGGTTCATAAGAGGATGCATGTTTTGTTGTACCAACAAGCCTAGCAACATGAAACATGGTAATGTCATCCCTCACTTGTACCCACTCATCCTTAGGAGATAATTTCTATGGACGTTTTGGGAGGTTTACCAAAAGCCTGGAAGGGACATAACTATCTATTCATGGTAGCTGGCAGGTTCAGAAAAATGTGTGTTCTAATGCCCTATAAAATGATCATAAGTGAGTAAGAAGCAATAAAATTATCCATTGAAAAGGCCTGGGTGCATTTGAGCATCATTTCAGATAGGGACACAAGATTTCGTAGTGCATTCTGGACTACGTTGTGGGGGAAGATGGTCACAAAGTTGGAGAGATCTACAACATTCCATCCACTAAGACATGGGTAGATAGGAGTAGTCAACATGACATTGGTGTAACTTCTGAGGGGATACAACCATAAGCATCTAAAGACTTGGGATGAGAAAATGTTATATATACAACATTTTACAACAAAGGAGTCCATACTTATATAGTAAAGTCCCCATTTGAAACTTGTTTTGGATATTTTTTCCTTTTCCTTTCGACATCACATATGAGCAGCAAAGAGGAGTGAGGGAACATATTACAGGAGATGACTTAAGGGGTTAAAAAATTATAAAGAGAGATCAAGAATACCCATATAAAGGTACAAGAGACACTATAAAATTCATAAGAGAAATATAAGGCCAAGCATGATCAGCATATAATAGATCAATTGTTCAAGATGGTAGATAGAGTATGACTACAAATGAACAAGGAGAGGGTGCATGGGCTTGGTAGGAAAATTAAGGGACTAAGGTATGTTCCCTTAAAGATACTAGAAAATATGAGTGACAACTCCTCTCGACTCATTTTACCACCATATATGCACATTCACTTAGTTTTAAATCTAGAGAATGTTCAACTCTATGATCCTTCCATGCTAGATCATGAAGAGGACTAGTTCCTGCCTTTTGTGGAGGATTTAGCAACAGATGCTCAAGAAAACTTGGAAGAACATACAATTTTTTAGAATAGGTCTAGAGCTACAAGACAGGGGCAACATGACCTTTAGCAGATTGGGTTGAAAGGACAATTTCCAAGCAAAGCTAAATCATACACTTGAGAGAAGGTGAAGGAAAATTTTCCTTACCTCATTCAGTAGAAGTTTTTTGGAATCAAAAGCCTTTCAAAATGTGGAATTGTGATCCATATTGCATCATTATATTGTTTTCTTCAATCTCGATGCTTCCAGAGTGGAAAAAGTGAAGAAATCATCTCATAGGTACATTTTATCGGGGAGACCTAGTTTGGAAGAACAATGCCCAAAACCTTTTGGGAGCGTTTTGGGGAATAAAATGGAATTTTTGGGCGGTAAAAAAATTCCACTTTAGCATAGCACCTTTTCTTTCATACTTTACAAAAATATACATTTCCAATGATACAAGAATTGCATTAACCAGAATTTGTATTTGGATGTTATTCTTCTCATAAGTTGTTGTTCTTGTTTTCACCACCATAATTCGAGAGGATGCCACATCAACCCCTATTATTCATGAAAAATGGATTATCCACATGATTATGATGAAGAATACTCTAGAATATTCTAAATTGTAACTTTGGTTAAGATTTTAGGTAGTCTAAATTAACCACTAATAGGCTATCAAGTTGTGTTATAACTAAGAAACTAGGAGGAAAATGAGCTCCATTCTTTCGAGTGCATTTGTTCCATAGTAGAGAAAAAATAGCAAAGAGGGACACGAGATCGGGCACATAGAGATGATTTGTGCACTGTAGTATACCATGGGCAATGGGTCATACTTATTTTTACTAATGCCATATTTCTATGCGAAGAAAGAAAGTGAAGCAACCTCACCTTCGAGCTAGGAATTTATCTTGAAAGGTTTTCCCGGGTCGTATCTTGTCTCAAATGTGTGTGAGATATTATTTCGTTGTTCTCTATTTTCTACATCATTTTAATTTTTATGCATACACTATTAAAATTAATCTACAGATCCAAAAATCTAAAATGAAATAAGACTGTAATAGTGTAAAATACTAAATTTTAAATATAATTTTATCAGATCTATTGTGACAAATTGTCCAATGGAATATCCACAAAAATTTACAGATCAAGGAATGTAGTTAATGAATGCCCCTGTTTGATTCCATGAGTTGGAGAGAACATAAATGAAGGTGAACCATTTATAAGGATTGAAGAGAATGCTTTGGAAGTAAGAGAGTGGATGAAATTTATACATTTGTTAGAGAATCAAAAGGATAGAATTTGTGGTAACTGTATTTCCCGCTCAACTTATCAAAGGATTTAGACATGTTGAGCTTGTTAATTTTTTTTTTTTTTTTTCAAAATCTTAGGAGTGTATCAATTCATCAGCCTGGATGTTGTTATCAAAGATTGTTCTACCTTCCATATAGCAGGTTGCTCCTAACAAAATATCATTGGAAGAAGAGGTTCAAGTTGATTAGTTATGATTTTAGTGTTAATTTTATAAGCTATATTACAAAGAGACATTGGAAAAAGTTTCATGTAATCCTCTACTTTTTCTTCTATGGAAATGAGCATAAGCAAGGTGGAATTTATGGATGGGAGTATTAAGGTATTTCTACAAGACTCCTTAATCAATTTTCAAACATATTGCTTAATAATAGGTTAGCAAGGTTTAAAGTGTTATAAAATCAGCTAGTCCTATAGATTTTCCTTTGGCTATTTTTTTTACTACTTGCTCCACTTCCTAAAGAGTGACCTCCCTAAATAAGATTTCATTGTGCTCCTAGGTAATCAAAGTGGGGATATGTTTTGTGTTATTTTGAATACTAGTCCTTTGATCCCTTTGGGGTTCAATAAGTAATATTTTGTAATAATTTTTCACTTCCTTATCGATGTTAGCATGTGACTCCAAATTCTTTCCCTAACTATTTTTATTGTTGAAATTTTCTTATGATGTCGATGTTGAGTCATTAGGAAATGGAAGAATTTGGTTTTCTTCTCTCCCTCCTTTATCCATTGCACTATTGATTTTTTTTTCTTCTAGAGGATCTCTTCCTATATATTGTGCTCCTTTAGATGTTTCCGAAGTTGAACTTATTTTTGGAAATAAGCTCAGCTTATTTTTGTGAAGTTGAGCTCTCAATATGATAAGTTCCTTTATTTATCCTTCAAGGATGGTTTCTTACAAGACATACCTCATTTCTTTAGTAAGATCCTTGTAGTATTTAAAGGATGTAAATTTTAATTCCTCCTAGTTCCATTGTTTTTTTTTTCCAAAGAAAAAAACGATAACTTTTTATTAAAAGAATTAATGGAAAGTTACACTAGCAGATGCATTGAAGCATTCCATAAGATGCCCATAAGGGCTCGAGTGCAAAAGCACCCCGCGCAATGTTAAAAAACTAGCGTGCATGAAAAAAAGAAGAGGAGAAGGAGAAGAGAGAAGACAGAGAGAGAAAAAAGGAAGAGAAAAGACGAAATTACGCTTCAAGATTTTCTTCCCTTTTTCTTTTCAACCTTTCGCCATTCTCCTTGTGCTGGATCGATCGAAGCAATGACTAACTGAGTTTCTGCATTTCGTGAGCCTGTTTCCTTGTCTGAATCTGAGGTGTCTGAGTGGTGATGTCGTTTGTTTCCTCCCATGTTTTGTTCCCGGTTTGTCTTCTCTGCCTGTTTTTGGTGAAACTTTGTATCCTTGTTTTCTGTTGTAGCTTCTTCCTTATTCTCCTTTTCTTTGGGTACCTCTGCATTTTCTGCTAAAATGTCTTCTTCTTCTGCTTCTGATTCTTCATCATCTGAATCAGGGGGGGGGGAATTGCCATCCTTTCCTCTGTTTCCCTTTCTGCTTCTTTCTGCTGTTCACTTTTTTCGCTTCTGGGCATGTGTTTTGTAAGTGTCCTATCTGCCTGCATAACCTGCATCTGAAGGCAGTGTTTTCGTAGTCTAGTGTTTGCATCCAGTTTTGTTGTTTGTAGATCAGTCTTATATTGTCTGGCAGCCCTTTGCTGAGATCTACCTCAACACAAATACGGGCAAAAGTGTATAACCTTTCATCTATTCTCTCCAGATCTGTTTTGATATATTTCCCTATGCTGTTCCCAATTCCTTCCAGGACTTGTTCACTCCAGAAGTGAAGGGGGAGGTTGAATAATCGAACCCAAACCGGCACTTTGGTTACAGTCATGGTGTTTGGATTGAAATCTGGAAACCATGGGGTCATGAATAGCCCCGCTGTTCCCCAGAACCAAGGCCCGTTGCTGATGATTGTTTCTCTGACTTCAGTGGATGCAAATCTGACTATGAAGAAACCCTTGGAGCATAGATGTATGTCGCATTCCATGGTCCAAGTAGTGAAGATCCAATGGAATAGGTCCGATGGTTTCGGCCAGAAACAGTTAAAACGACAGATTAGGGCCTGCGTTTCATAGGACTTTACATAACCATCCAGCCCTGTAGAGTCAAGGTTTAGGGCTGGGGTTTTCCCTAACTGGTCTACGATATATGGCCTAGGAGTATACTTGCCTTGATCTGGAGAAGATCCTGGATCTTTTTTCCCCTGAAGGATGTTTTTGTATGTGATCCCTCCTTTGGGTTGTTGCTGAGGTGCAGTCATTTTCCCCATCTCCCCTCCTGAGCTGCTTGTCTGACCCTGTGGGGGAGCTCCTCCCCTCAGTCTGAGGTTCATAACAATGGTTTCTCCTGACTTGATCCCATAGCTTCCCATTGTTCTGTTGTCTTGGAGAGACCATCTACCATTTACTAGATGTTGGATCTGTCTAGGGTATCCAGTCAAAACACATATTTGCTGCTTCAGCTGCATCATAGTAATTTCTGCATGTACCCATGCTAAAAAGGATTTCGACTCTGGAGTTTTAATAAAAATCTGAAAACATGTTTTAGTTACCTGGTGTTTGTCCTCAATCTGTGTTTCTGCTTCCCCTGTATCAGTGAGATCCGACCTGTAGCTGCGGAGAGATGACCATGCATGAGGGCGATGGGCCAGATCTGCTACATGCAGACCCCAAACCTTGCAGACATGAGGGTTCTGCGTGGAATAATACCGAGTGAGCGGCGAGCAGTCCAGCCAGGGATTAGTAGAGCGTGCCCACAATCTTCCGAAAGAAAGTTGAGGAGCAGGCTGCCAGATCTTTTTCCCATCCACGCATGTAAGAACTCCTGACCAGGGATTATTCCTCGAAACGGAGCTCGCAGCGACCCAATACTGATTGGAAACCTGCAGATCGACAGCAAGACCGTCAGCCAGTCTTGAAACCGAACCAAGATATCGTGGATCATTGAGGGCAACAGCTACGCAAGACTGAGGGCTGGAGCGTGTTTGCTCTGACGCCGAGAACCGATCGGTTGCAGGGGAAAAAAGAAACCAAGGATTATCTTGCAGGATCGAGCAGTGGTTTTCTGCAATCGCTGCCCCAAAGGAAGAGAACCTTGTGACGGCGGTGCTTAGGGTTTCAGGAGCCATCGTGCTCAAACTTTTTTCAAAAATCAATTTTGTGCAACTCTTCTTTCTCTCCTAGTTCCATTGTTGCATAAAAGCTTTGAGATATTTTTGTCACTATGGAAAGTGATAGATTATGTATTTTATATTTTAGAATCTTTCTTCCACCACTTAGGCACATTTTGCTAGAAGGATATGTGATTTATGCAGAAAAAATTAATTTTTAATCGACAATTTTTTGGCCTTGTTATGTATCCAAAATCAAAATTCTTGGCCAATGATCTAAAACCATGCTTGGTAGTATTGAGGCATTGAATCTGAGTTCGATGATCTTTAGAAACTATTAACTGAGAAATAGATTTAGCCTAGAAGCTACGTAATGCATGCCTCATCTTTTGTTATTCAAAGTGTGAGTTCCATTGGATGTCTTTGTACATACTAATTTTGGGCTTTGAATATGTCTTTAAAGATCTCTAAATCTACATATAGTCATATTATACCTCCTTTTCCTCCAAGGATTTGATCATATTGAAATATACCCCCATAATCTAGTAACCAGTTCTCATTATTTGAGGAATTCCTTGAACATTATGAAGAAAAGACATTTTCCACCATGTAGTTTAGGTCCATAAACATTTGAAATGAAGCCCAGTTCTACTAATTTTATTAATTAAAATTTTTTATGAGAGTTATACTAGTAGAGAAAATTTTTCAAAATATGGTTCTAAAGGGGTTCTGTTTAAAAGAATACACTCGGCTTCCCTCTATGTTCCTATTGCCACTAAATTACAATATTTCCGACATATGGCTACACCTTTGAATAGAATATCTCTTGCGCACTTTGTTTCCTAAATCATAATAATAGTTTGGATATGCTATTTAAATTTTATATTTAGGAATCTTGTGTTTTCTTTTTCTATTCAAACCCCTTAAAAGCCAAGAGTGTATCTTTGTTGGGTATTTGAGGGAAAAGGGTGGATATTTTCCATCATTAAAGATATTATTTATGAGTTAACTAACATTTCCATTTCTCTTATAGAAGTTGTTTGTTCTTTCTCTGACCCTTTCTCTTATCATGTTCACTTATTTTGAGATTTCTTTTGGGTATTAATAATCGTGATGCCAAAAGAGATGGATTGGTTATGTGTACCTTGTATTATTGCTACATGTAGCTCTTGGCTTCTCATAAAGGCCTTTATCAAGTGTTGAATATGCTAATTTAGGATTGAGTGGAATTTTTTTTGTCCCGTGTTGTTGATAGATTTTGTAGATCAAGCTCTCCTAGCTCCATATCTTTCCTTTCCTATATCCTTTTTTAGTCTTCTAGAGCTTCTACCTACATCCGAGGTCATTTTGATGTCTTCCTAGTATTCATTATTGATTTTTATTCACTTGATTGATTTTATTATTTTTCCCTAAGTTTCTTGTAGTTATAGGGGTTTCTCCTCACGATTATTGGTATACTTGTCAAGGATTCCTCTATGTTCTTAGATAGAATTTCATAATGGTTGTTGTAATTTCGTCCAAAAAAATTGGAATTTAAGGCGGGTTGATACTTACCTTTTCCTTTCCTTCCAATTTCTCAAAACCCCCTAATCCTTGCTCCTTCTCGGGTTTGGGGGGAGGAGGAGTTTGAATGATAGGGAAGTCCCTAAATAGGTGGTCGTGCTCATGACATGTGTAGCATCAAAATGGAATATTATCAAGGTCAACAAGTTTTAGCCAGTTAGTATTGTAATACTCAAATAAAACATTGCTTGAAAAGGCTTGGATACATTCATATAGACACATATTCCAAAGTAAGATACGCAATGGCATTGTTTACTTACATTCGATATTACAAAAGATGTACATAGAGTGTTATTTATTCCTTCTTGAAATTCTTTTTGAAATTCTTGAGAAAAAGAATAAAACAAATTTAAGTAGATGTAGCTATGAAACCTCCCATGTTTAAGTTGGATCTTTCTGTTTAGAAGCAAAGATATAGTTCAGTTGAGTTGAAAAAATAATGCTAATTTTGGAGCACACGTTCTGAATCATAATGATAAAAAGTCATTTTGAGCCCATTTCAAATCCACATAACCTTTTGAGTTTCAATAATATCTAATCAACTCGGACACGACCTTTTCCATAAGTCAAATACTCATGAACTTTCCAACAATTACATAATCTTACATGTATTAATATTTTGTTTAATTTTTATTTAGATAATTTTTTGCAAAAGATTTTCAAATTTCATAAAATCTATACCACATAAAATCTATACCACCAAAGTTTAAAAAAATAAATAAATAAATAAAATACTATTTCCCATGAACTTTCCAACCATTACATGATCTTACAAGTATTGATATTTTGTGTAATTTTTATTGAGATAATTTCTAACCATGATCGTACCAGTATTGATATTTTGTGTAATTTTTATTGAGATAATTTCTAACCTTACAAAGGATTTTCAAATTTCATGGAATCTATAAAACCAAAGTTAGAAAAAAAAAAAAAAAAATACTAGTTGATACCTTGCTTGATACCATAGTTATACTCGAATTCATTCTTTCCGCATGTTTTTAAGATTTATACGTTCGGCTTCGATCTGATTTACTTCTCTACCCAAATTAATAGTTTTTTATTGCATTGTAACTTATTTTCATAATATAATATAATTAATATAATATTATATATATATATATATATATATATATAAAACAAATATTCATGAAATTAGGTTATATTTTATTATTGGAAATGTATATATTGCCAATTTAGTAGTTTTCTCTCAAATATCATTGCTAAACTTGGAATAAAAAGCATATAATGATTATATGCTTGAAATTTAGAATGGTCAATTTAGCAGTGTTGTAGAGAATGATAGGTCTGGACTAAATTAGATCTAGAAAATGTTAAGTTAGTATTATTTTAGATAATAATAGTAATTAATAAATTTGAAATAAGTAATTGTATTTAGAGATATTTTCTATCTCGGTATGGTAGAGATGTTAATATTGTAATGTTATGTAATGTAATGTCGTGTAAATATCTTAACTCAATGAAAATAAAAATAAAAATAACACATGTTATTATTATTATTATTTTTATTAATTTTTATTGGTTAATTAAAGTAAACATGATTTGATCAAAGTGTGGGTGATTTTTTATTTCCAAGTTTATAAGAACCCATGGATAAATTAAACCAACCTAGATCCTTCTTAACTTCGAATTTACCAAGGGTCTAGAGGGATCAAATATCTTGATATGAAAACCGCTTTTAAAGTGAAAAGTTAATTGATCCCTCTCACCACTTAGTAGATCAGAATTGTGATGGATGCTTGATTTTTTGAGGAATGTAAATTTAATTATTTATAAAAAAAGTTATTAATTATTTTTTATATAATTTAAATGATTTTACGCTTTAATCTATTGTGTCGAGAGCCTCTTTACAACCCAATATATCTATGTGTATGAGTAATGTAAGTAATCAGTATAGGGAGAGAAGTGTATGCATAATGTAAGTAAGTAAGTAAGTAATCAAAAAAATAATGTTGGGAAAAATATAGCCATAGTCTAACTTAGATACAAAATAGTCATTTTAGGGCATTTTTCTGCTTAATTTGAACCAAATTTCTGCAAATAATTTTTTAAACTTAAGTTTAAGTTATTTAATTTGTATAGTTCAAGTGCTCCAAGGGTTTTTCATGGTGTTGAATCAATTTATGCATTCAAAAAACATTTTAAATGAAAAACAATAATAATCTTGCTTGAAATAGTATCACCGAATTAACAAAACAAAATTAAATGTTGGTCTAACATGGGGGTGATGTTATGGTGGTGCAAAGAAGATGTATAAGCAATATAGGGAGATGTGTAAGTATAATGTAAGTATGTAAGTCGACATTTTATAAATGTTAGGAAAGATATATATTCAAAAAAAATACAAAACTAAATGTAGGTCAATATCAAGGTGATGTTGTATGATGTAAATGTTTGTAAACATTTAACATTTAACTTTGGGTCTGCCAAGTGCTGAGAGGGATCAAATCTCTTTCCACTATAAAAGATATTTGCATCTCAAGATATTTTATCCTCTCGGATCTTCATAGATCAAGAGTTAAGATGGATCTAGGCTGGAAATATATATATCACATTACAATATATACCATATAAATAGTATCTATAAATTAAGATCCATTTTATCATATAAATTAAAACAAGTGTTGCAATCAATTTTTTTAGAGAAAATAAAATCATATCATACATATCACATTGAAATATATAACATATAAATAGAACATAGCCTAACTTACAGACAAAATAGAATTTTTCATCGAAATGTGGTAAAACAATTTCAAGAGAAAATGTGATTTTATGTTATTTAAAATGCCATTTTGAATGCATAAATGGATTCATCTCCCTAAAATAAATTTTTAATTTTTGGGGCACTCGAATTCTACAAATTAAACAACTTAAACCCAAGATTTTAAAAATATTTGTTGGATTTTGATTAAAAATAACCAAAACAATTGTTGTGAAAAAAGTCATTATGTCATTATGTGTATAGATTTTTTTCAATAATATTAAAAATTATATATTTATTTTTGAAAGTTAAACATTATAAGTTGCATTTGTCAATGCTAAATTAATAATTGTTATCCATTGCTAGAGTCGTGCACTTAGAATATAACAAGATTTTTAAGGATGGATATTCACTCCCATTTTACAATGAATATTATTTACTTGTAAATAGGCTTTGTTACAATACCCTCGCCAACATTTACTTCCACTTTACCATGAATAATATTTACTTGTAACTAGGCTTTGTTATAATACTATTGGTCAATACCATGGCTTATCAATATCACATGCCCAAAAACCATAACTCATTTCGTAATCAGAATCTTTTATAAAAATTTTATTTTAACTTAATTTTATAACATTTTTTTAATTAAATCTAAAGAAAAAAGTTATACTTTTGAAATATATATAAACTCAAAAAGTTATACTTTTGAGATATATATAAACTCTCTAGCCTCACAATTACTAAAAATATTTCGTAGGTATTCCATAGATCTTAAATCAAACTTAGGTTTTAATAAAATTAAAAAAGAGAATTTTTGTACATATAAATATTTAGTAAGTATTCCATAGATCATAAATCAAGCTTAGGTTTTAATAAAACTAAAAAAGAGAATATTTTTGTCTACATAATACCAACTAGTTCGATTTTAACTTTGTATCTACCAAACACACATATATATATAAAAAATGGTCTACACCTCTAGATAAATCAAATCTTTTGTCACTCCAAAAATATATCGCTGATCAAATTTCTTTTCACGATATCCACCTCAAGAAATTTGATCTCTAAAAGCTTGATTGATTTTGAGTTCAGATGAACCTAAACTCATTATAATTTAAAATAAAATGTAAAGAAAAAAAAAAAAAACTTTTTCACTATCAATTAAAAAATTATAAATATGTTAGTAAAAATAAGACATCTTAATTTACCTTTTATATAAAAATAAATAAATTTGAAAATCATAAATATAATATGTTTAAATGAGAAAGTTGGTAAAATGTATAAATATGTTGTTCAAAATATTATAATGTGTTTGCTTTAATTTTGTAATTGATGAATATTCACATTACGAATAGGAATTACAGTGATAACAAATGAAATGAATTAAAAAAACAAGACCAATCCAATAACCAATTCTAATGGTCATGAATATGAATATATGTATTAAAAATAAAATCCAATTCTATACACATATATGAACGATATACATCATATGAATTAAAAGAAATCAAAATCAGAAATCAACCTTTTGTAATTATTTTAAGATTATTTTAAAACGTTCATAAGCTAATTTTATATTTCAAGTAAGTGTTATAAATCTCGCTTAGTTGGAATTTTTAAATTAAATTATTATTTCAATCGTTAATCTTTTAATAATTAAGTTTACCCGCATTCTAATTTTTCCATATTTATGAAAATTTTGAAACTTTGTGAGAAACTAAACCCTATGTCTTTTTGCTATTTTAAGTCCAATACATACAGTCAATTTGAATCGTACGGGACATTCAGCGCGAACATAAACCCTAGTTTTAATCGAAGACGTACGGTCAAATCTAATCGTACATAACATGCATTGCAATGCAATAGCCACAACGAAACCGAGAAACTCTCTTTGCAGATATCGCAAATTTTAATTGAAAAACTGAACCATTCAAACAAATCCTGTTTACCCAGACCTAGAGCTCGTCTTGGACCTCCCGATCCTCCCCAAAGGGAGGAAATGCAACCATAGACGGGCAACTGCTGTGTGGATAAATGGGGCATTCGATAACAGTGGAAGCTTCAGATTTATCAACACACACATACACCTCGAGTAGTTGAACAGTTCCCTCATCGCTTCTGTTGCAATCGATTCCTGGGAGCTGCCCAGTGCTTTGCTTAATGGCTTCCTTGATATCGCTCAAACTGTATTTGCTTCCATCCGGGTTAATACCTGCAAACAAATTACCATTAATATTACAGATGTAAACGTTATTTATTTTGTATGAAAGAATTAAATTTGGCATTGGTTTCAGCGATCACCTGCCGCTTTAAGCGCCCCGAGAATGTCTATTTTTTTCCCTCAAGGAGAGAGCCGTATGGAAGTATGAATGCTCGTCAAGATTGAGAGAGCAAGTGCCATGTTTATCCCATTCGTGCCCCCAGAATTTGTGTCCATCGCTGCTGGGACAGCTTAACGAACCCCAATATTTATTCAGCTCTTCTTTCAGATCTGAAATCTGCAAATACAAACCATTTTAACGAACCCCAGTGTTGAAGGAGATAAGTGAGCTTTTTGGGTAACATCCAGCCATATAGCCTACAGTTTCATATATTTGGGTTTCAGATTGAAAGTTTGCGGTTACAGAATTAAGGATTGGAAATGGTTAATTGGAAAGTTTAAAAATAAATTAGATTGCTGTCATTGGGAGGGAGACTGATTACGCTGAATTCCATATTGCAGAATCTATCTGTATAGTGGATGCATCTTTTTTTTTACCGAGTGAAATAATCAAAAGGATCCAATCCATAATGTTGGGTTTTATATGGACAGGGGCCCATAACGAAGAGAAATCAGGTAACATCCATCTGGTACATTGGTCACAAATAGCTAGACCTCCAGAAGACTGAGGGGATCATAGATCTAGTTCTTTCAATAAGGCTCTCATTATTAAAAATACTTGAAGGGTTGTATAGGAAGGAGGCATATGGTCATGTATCATCAAAGATAAATACATGCATGGACAATCTTTTTCGACATGGATTACCAACAGGCCACGAAAAAATCTCAGATGTCTTTCATTTGGAGAAGCATGATTCATGTACTGCAATTTCTCTTGGGAAACGTGAGCTGGACAGTGGGTGACAGATCTATGATAAAGATTGGTCTAGATGCCATTATCGATATGAAAGCCCATCACTCTTTATAGGTCCAGATTCTCAACCATATTCATGGTAATATGGTAAAGACATTATTCTTCTCAAATAGATTATACATCACAGGGCTCACCATATGGACCTAGAGGCTTGGTATAAGGCCAGGCTCACCATATGGACCTACAGGTTTGGTATAAGGCAGAGGATTTGGAACTGCCCCCAAAATATTTTGGGGGAATGGGAGGATTATATAATAGATCTTCGAAATGTTGGGATCTCATTAAATGACAAAGAGGATGATATGTCTTGAGTGGTAGCCTAAAAAAAGGTAATCCGTTGGTAAAAAACATTTATATGAGTTTTCCTTAAAAAAGGTAATTCGTTGGTAAAAAACATTTATATGAGTTTTCTTAAAAATGAGAGGGATAATTATTTTCCACAATATTTTTGGTTCATCTAGAAATGAAACCTTCCGAATAAAATCAAATATTTTAGTTGGTTGGTCATTCATCATCTTATACTGGCATGGCATAATCTTCAAAGGCAAGGATTTCATGGATAGGGCATTTGTATTATGGGTAAGAAGGGAGAGGAAGATTCAAATCATTTTTTTCTACATGGGGTCATCTAGAAATGGAACCTTCCGAATAAAATCAAATATTTTAGTTGGTTGGTCATTCATCATCTTATACTGGCATGGCATAATCTTCAAAGGCCAGGATTTCATGGATAGGGCATTTGTATTATTTGTAAAAAGCGAGAGGAAGATTCAAATCATTTTTTTACTAAGGCAATATGGGATAGTGTGTTGGATTATTTCAGTATAGCTTCTATGGGACACTTCCAGTGGTTGTTCTCATGCATTAGCTCATGGATCAAAGTCCATTGTTTCATAGCACTACTATTGTACATTTTATGGACTATATGGCGAAGACTGAATGTTATCATTTTTTATCAGAAAATGTGGAGGCTCGTGAGGATATTATTAAGACGGTGGCCTATCTCAATGAAATAAGGCCGTTGCAGGGAAGTAAAGGCTACAAAAAATTTAAATCTAGAGATATATGGCAAACATTTTCTATTGGGTTTTTTGATGCAGCATGTTTCAGGAGAGAATGTGGATGTGGAGCAATCATTTATATTTAGACTGATAAATTCCACCATTTCTGGTGGGAAGGTGGGAAAATAAACAATAGTAGAGTTGAAGTTATCGCATTGTGGGAGAGTACTGATCACTGCCAAATGGCTTGGAATAGAACAGATCCAGATTTATAGAGATGCTAAGGGCATAATAAAATGGGTCAAGGGAGACAATGATTTCAGCCTCCTATCTTAATGAATTGGATGAAACTCGAGCAAGTAAATTTTGATCATATTTATACAGTTGATTTGCTATTAACAAAAAAAAAGCATAGCAAGAGAGAAGTTTTATTTCTCTATTTTCGAACAAGGTATCATGACCAATGCATCTATCATTAATTATTCACAAAAACAAACATGCCAGTTATATAATTTTTATGCTTTAGAATAACCAAATATCATAAATTTTTTTGTAATAGCTAATATTAATTCAGCTAATAGACTGCATATAGAACATAAGAAATACTGTGCAGCAATAGTAAATTTTTTAAAAAGAAAAGATTTGATGTAAAGGAAAATGAAGAGTTTGAAAAGAGAACTCAGTAATATATAATTCAAAGAAGTGGAGATAGAAAAATGTTCCGGGATATATGTACTACCTTTTTATTAATATAAAAAAGTAGTATTAGTTTCTATTGAAAAAAATTTAAATCCAGCCATGATCATATAAGACAAACATTAGATTTTATTACTACGCATGGAAAAGTATAGAGTGAGAAGCACCTTTGAGTAATCGAATTCTCTAGAAGAATCACAGAACTGTGGCCATTTGCCGGTCCTGTAGTTGGGCCACAGTCCATGAATGGAAAAATCGGAAGCAGGCTTTCCCGTGCGAGGGTAGCAGCATCCTCTGCGGGTATCGCAGTATGAACCAGGCCACTGTATTTACAAGCAACCTATTACCATCAACTTACAGAATAATAAAGAATAAAACTGAAAATGAATTTGATGTTCAGAATTACTTCAAGAAAATACCTGTTGAACGAAATAATAGAAATCAAAAGACCTGGCAATGGCACCAATGGAACAGCACTCAAAAACGATGAGTGCAAACATTATCCAACGTCCATTGACGCTCAAACTGGTTGCCATTTTCAACGATTTTCTGCAATGAACTTTGCCCCTTCCTGCAATGCCTGTCTATATATCAAATGAATCTGACCTTATATCATGAATCATTCAACATTGTGGATGAAAGCTGTGTGACCCATATGATTTTATAACGGTAAAGCTCTGTTCAGTATTTTTTTTGTTTGGGATGGGAAAATACCAAAACCACAAAATATAAAACACGGAGGCTATGCTCTGTTTCCTTTGCTCCAAGATCTTTTACACAGAGAAGTCTTTTTAAAATTAATTACAAAGGACAGAGTATTCCACCACCATAAAATGATTTCTATTCATTAAGCAAAAACATTTACATATTCATCCTCTTTCACTCAGAGGGATTCACCAAAACATTTTCACAAAACTTACTCTGCCTCCTATGAAATTTTACACCACTGTGTGTAAATATTTCATTTACATTCACTGCTTTGTGAAAACAAAACTTACAGAGATTTACTCATTTACCTTTTCACCTGTGTGAAACAACTCATGGTTTTGAAACTAAACAACCCACTGGTTTTCTTCATTTACTTTCTCCTTCTCCTCCTCTGCACTGCTGTGAGTTCTTTTACTTTTTACATTACAAAGAAAAATTTATGTTCCTGCATTTCATGCCAAATACATGACATTACATTTCAACCCAAAACAAAAATACATCTGTGCGTTCCCTTGGTTTTCATTGGCTGCGACAAACCAAGATTTTCACCTCACCCTGTGCAATATCCTTTCTGTGCTGCGGACCCTCTGTTTTATTTTCACCGTGTGTTTTTCACATAACACACAGAATTACAATCCTTCAGTTTTTCCTATTTGGCTGCTGCAAGCCCAGTTCATCTCCTTGGCGTGTGTAATTCTTCACACTAAAAATACAATCCCTTGGTTTCTTTTACTTTTACAAGCTGTGTAAATTTTTCAATCGCTGCCCCGAACTCTACTTTTCATTTTTCATGTGCAATTACATAAAAATGTTTTTTACAATACCCGTGGGTTTTCTTTCAATGGCTGCCCCGAGCCCACACAGTCTCTTGTTCTCCCCGTGTGTTATACATCACACAAAAAAAATCCCTTTTGTATAATGCGATTACCATATGACTCGAATAGAGTCAACCGTTGAATATTTCGTATGGGAAAAAATAAAATAAACTTACATTATGTTTTACGGCCCGCCCATACTCCATATTAATACGACGTAGGAAAACATTGAAACTTTTACCAAACTCATGTCATAAAATTATTACATGGTATGGTCCAGTGATTTTTCTACTCCACGCTGCATTAACTTTCAACAGGCCTTACTCCACGTTGCATTAACTTTCAACAGGCCCGCGTATGTACTTTGGACAGGTTTAAACGGCGGAGTCATTTCCCTTCAATCGGACGGCGGAGAGAGATGCACCATGATCGGACGCATATCGGGCGGGGTGAGCTGACCCATCGTTACCTTCTGATGGGTGCCTGAGGCTGATGTCACGGCTGCGTCACTGTTGGACAGTTGTCGGCATCGGACCACCACCATACGGAAACTGCCTTTAACAAAAAGCGGTGCGATAACCTTTCAGGTGGTTTTCTGGTTTTCTGCAGTGGTTTCGGGGGTTGGACGGCAGCGTTGAAATTACAAATTCCAACACTCCCCTTTAATTTCAACTGCTGGGCATTCAGTCATACCCAAACACTTTCTCAACTCCTTGACATGCTGCTGTTGCAAAAGAGTCTTCCTCTTAACAGAGGGATTAACCTGAAACTGTGCTTAAGAGCACCTTCCTCATGACGGAGGGATACACCATAACAATGTGCTGAAGAACACCTTCCTCTTGACAGAGGGATTTCCCATGTGTATGCTAAAAAGCATCTTCCTCTTGTCAGAGGGATTTACCATGACACTGTGTTGAAAAGCACCTTCCTCTTTAATAGAGGGATTCACTAAGAACTTCACTTCCTCTCACGGAGGGATTACTGCCAAACACTGCTGTAAAGGAAAAATTTCTTTTCCATCTGCTGTTGTCCATTACCTTTCATTTCTTCAACAAAACTTTATGCTGTTGCATATTCTCTGTTGCACTGTTGTGCCATCTTCTTTGCTGCGTCTACCCCACACTGTTGTGTCTACACTTGCTGTTGTGTCGCTGCACTTCACTTACATTTCTTTGCAAACTCTGCATTGTTGTGCATTCTTCAAAGTCAGAATGCTCAATCTTTTCTGGAACAATTACTCTGTCCCACCTTACAAATTTACACTGTTGTAAAGGAAAAATTTCTTTTCCATCTGCTGCTGTCCAAAAACTTCAAGCTACTGCCTTTTCTTATGCACTGCTGTCCATACCCATAACCATAGAATCTGTCATCCCTGGGTTTTATTTGCTGCTGCGTTGCCTCTGCAATTTGCACTGTGTCTGCCTTTTGTTTCATCACACTGTTGTGTGCCCATACACTAACTCTTTACTCTCCATTACTTGCTCATAGAGAGAAATCATCCTCACGCTGTTTTTCGCTGCATTCTCCACAAAACAAAATAAAATTAACACGGGATGCTGCCTTTTCTTTTTACACTTTGCTTCACACAATCTTAGTCTTCATTCATTTTTTTTAAACAATGCACTGCTGTGCAATTCCTTTCATTTTTTTGCTGCCACACATTATCATTCACCCATGTGCATTAAAAATCTGCTGTCCCTGTTTCTCTTTATGCATTTCTTTGCATGCTGCATTGCATATGAAGAAAAACATTACATTTTCTTACTGCTGTGTATTGTACTCACTCTGCTGTGAGTATGTTCTCTCACGTTTCATAGAAGGAAACTACCTTCCATTGCTATGCATTTAAATGCATGTGTTCCATAACAAAATTCAAAAAACTGCTGTTTTATATTCTATCTTCCCACTGCTGTGAGGGTCTCCATGCTTTGCACACTTTTCTTATTGCACTGCTGCACTTCACATTTGTGCGCTGCCCCTTTTTCTTCTCTGCTGTTATGGCAGATTTAACTTCATATTTTTCCCTTATAAAGGTCTTCATAAAAGAGTGACTGTTAAGACAGTTCAGCAACAAAAATTACAAGCTCCCCTTTAATGTGTGCTTGTCTTCTTTTGACAGACTCTTCTCAAAATAAATTTAGATCCACTGGGGAGTTCAAGGAATTTTCAGATTGCCTTTCCTTCCTTCTCCACACTTGTGTAACTTTCTTCTTTTGCATGGGTCTAGCTTGTGTAAAAGCCCATGTCAAGTTA
>APFE030579456.1:0-19061 GCA_000404065.3 Pinus taeda
TGGTGCAACCCCATTTTCTAGAGCACCTTACATGATGAGTCCACCAGAGTTATTGGAGCTAAAGATGCATTTATAGGAGCTTCTACATAAAGGATATATTAGGCTTAGTGTGTCACCATGGGGGGCACCTATACTTTTTGTTAAGAATAAAATATGGCACATTTAGAATGTGCATTTATTATCGTCATCTAAACAAGCTAATTATCAAGAATAAGTATCCCCTTCCTCGCATTGATGATTTATTCGACCAAATAAGGGGAGCCACCATATTTTCCAAAATCAATCTAAGAACAAGATATCATCGATTGAAAAATAAAAATGAGGACATCTATAAAACAACATCTAGGGCCAGATATGGGTACTACGAGTTTGTAGTGTTACCGTTTGGTCTTATGAATGCCCTGACAATTTTCATGTGTTTAATGAATAATATAATGAAAAAATATTTAGACGAATTTGCTCTTGTATATATTAACGATATTATATAATACTCTAGAAATGAATAAGAACATAAGGAAAACCTAAATTTACTGCTGCAAATTTCAAGGGAAAATAAATTTTATGCAAAGTTTATTAAGTGTGAGTTCTATAAAACCAAAATACAATATCTGGGTCATGTTATTTCAAAGGAAGGGTTAGCAGTTCATCATGAAAAACTGAAGACCATGGTTAACTAGCCCATACCCAAATTTGTGGCTATTTTTGGGTCATTCATGGGACTTGCTAGATATTACAATAGGTTTATTGAAGTATTTTCCAAAATAACACATCCTATCACCTCCTTACAGAAAAAGGGGAAAATTTTGAGTGGACAGTCGAATGCCAATTTTTTTTGATAAACTAAGGCACTTACTCACCACAACTCATATTTTAAATCTTGCAGGTCCAAAGAAGCAATTTACAGCCTATACTAAAGCATGTATCAAAGGTCTAACAGAATTTTTATTACATAATAATTCTGTAATAGTGTATGAATCAAGGAATTTGAAAAACCATGAAAGGAATTATGATGTATACAATCTAGAGCTATCTTATGTTATACATGCTTTGAAAATGTGGAGGCACTATTTATAAGGCAAGAAATTCAATTTGATTATGAATCATATCAGCCTAAAAGGTCTTTTAGCAAGCTAGGCCTTAATGTAAAGCAAGCTAGATGGATGGAATTTCTCAATGAATCTGAGTTTGATGTTAAACACATAAAAGGAAAAGAAAACAAAATAGTTGATGCTTTAAGAAGGCATGATTACAATTTAATTGAGGTAGTCTTCAGTAGTATTAAAACATACTTCCTGGAGAAACTAAAAAATTCTATGCATAAGGACCCAAAATAACTGGATATGCAACAAAAATTGCAGCAAATCAATGTTCTGGGTTATGCAGAAAATGTTGAAAAACTTTTGCCTTACAGGGGCAAATGGTATGTATCCAATGTACCAAAGCTGAGAAATACGATACTTGATGAGTATCATAAGGAACCATTTGTGGGACATTCGGGATAGCACAAGATGATCACGACATTGAGGAAAAATCTCTTTTGGCGAGACATGAAAAAGGAAGTGGCAAAATATTTATAAAATTGTATAGAGTCTCAACAGGTTAAGGTTGAACATTAGAACCCTTTAAGGTTGTTGAATCCACTACCTATTCCTGAATGGAAGTGGGAAATAATATCCTTAGTTTTTATTATAGGATTACCAAAAAAAAAAAGACAGCATGACTCCATTGTGGTAGTGGTGGACACACTAAGAAAGGAAGCCCATTTCATACAAGTACAAGCCACCCATCGCACAACGCAAATTTCTAATATATTTATGAAAGAATATTTTCGACTGCATGGATTACCTAAAATGATAGTATCAGACAGAGATGATAATTTCACCTCAACCTTTTGGAGGGAATTATTTGGAAAGAGGGTTACTAAGTTAAATTTCAGCACTTCGTACCATCCTCAAATGGATGGAAAAACTGAAAGGGTCAACTAAATTTTGGAAGACATCCTCAGAATGTATGTGATGGAAAGACATACCAAATGGGAATACTTCTTGCATTTCGTTGAGGTTGCATATAACAAGAGCTACCAAACATATATAAAAGTTAGCCCGTTTGAATCTTTTTTGGGTAGGAAATGGCATACACCACTCAGTTCCATTCAAATAGAGGACAAATTGATTCTTGGGCCAGAATTATTGTAGGAAATGGAACAGACTGTCTGGAAAATTTATCAAAATGTAAAAACAACAGAAGACCGACAAAAGAATTATGTAGGTAGGAAAAAAACATATAAGGAATTTAAAGTTGGGGACCATGTTTACTTGATGGTGAAGCCCAACAAAATCACTTTGAGGATGAAAACTTGTTCAAAATTAGTCGCACAGTTTCGTGCATCATTTGGAATTTTGGACCGAGTCGGGCTTGTAGCTTACCAGTTATCTTTGCCCAACTGCATTAAATTTCATAACGTATTTCATATATCTCTGCATAAAAAATATGAAGATGATAGTACTCACATTATTGATTGGAAAGTGATACAGGTGGAACCCAAAGGTGACTTCCTAGCAGAACCACTTTGTATACTAGACAAGAAAGATATTTGGTTCCGGAATCGAGTAGTTGCTCAGGTTAAAGTGCAATGGAGGTAATTTACTCCTGAGGAGGCTATTGTAAACTTGAAGAAGAAATGCAGAAAAAGTATCCAACACTTTTTTAGAATAAAACAATTGAAGCTTAAACACTGAGGATGGTGTAAATAAAAGGTAGGGAAAATATGATATCCCTCTGCTATTGAAAGTATTAATATTTTTATTGTGTTGATAAAACTGAACTATGATGTCATCATGATAGAAAATTCATCAAATGTGAGGAAATAATTATGTAAATAAATTTTTTATTAATAAATGAATGATAAATTGGAAACACTTGAAAATAATACACTTGCAGATGAGATTCTATTTAAGATAAATTTTCCATGATAAGAAGTCTGGATAAACATAAACGATGGGAGAGAAAGATCCATTAAGTGCTTAGCAAGAGATAAATGCTAAGCTGGGATTGGCATAAAACATCCTTGGAAATAAAAGTGATATTTTGTGAAAAATAACTTATGCCAGTGGTGTGAAAAAGCATAAAAGTGGGACACTGCTAGAGGAAACATCCCTCATGGAAGGAAGGCATAAAATTCCTATTGTAGGGATCAATGGGGGTTGTTCATGCCTTATGAAAATGAATCTCTGCTAGGGGGTGAACTAAGGAGAATCAGTTCTACTGCTGGGTGGAAATAATGTCTATTTTCAAATGTACCTCATTTGTAGCATTACTTGTTAGATTTTATTTATTACTCGTAAGATTATTCTTAATTTTCTATGCAACTAGAATCTATAATGGCTTGGATGCAAATTTTTTTATAATCATGATAATTTGTGTTATTTCTACATCTGTAGCTTGAAGAATGTTTTAATTCTACTTTAGAATATTCTGGAAAGCAACATTTCAAAGTCTAAAGATAACATCTTTCATTATGATGCTGAAACTCTGAAAAGAATGTTATTGTACTTCTGTAGATAGTTTCTCTTATATACTAAGGAACTTAGATGGTATGATGAATACATTATTGATACGAGAACTTTAAATTGTATCCGATCCATTACAGGAATTGCTATAATGTTAGGGAGTGTCATAATGCTAGAAATTGTGTTTTGTAAATAATGGATTATGCATGCTAGAGGTAGATAAATATGAGAATGTGTACAATATATACATCTGCATTTGGAGTTATAATTAGCAGGGCTAATATTTCTCCTATGATCATATTTACACCAAGAAAAAATATTATAGCAAAGTATCTAGGTGTCTCCAACACATGCAATGGTGTTAGGAACATATTGACGATTTTCAATTGTAGGATTGCACAACCCGTGAACAATATCTACAAAATTTGATGAGTGGCAAGGCCTCCTTTTGAATCACTACAAATTATTATCATCTCGGACTACAACTAGTAGAATGATATATGACTAATTAAACAAGGACATGTAGAAAATAAAACTATTTATTAATTGACTTTGAGGAAATTATTTTTGTTTCACAGAATTGGGGCGAAATCATAATCATGAAATTAAGGGTTGGGAGGCACATGTCCTTTTTAGCAACAGGTTGTAGAGAACATGTATTAGTTATAAAGTTTCTGGGAAATGAATTGAAATCTCATTGAGAACATGAAAAATACTTCCATAGATGGTTAATTTAGCAGTGCAGTGATTATTCCATCTGAATTTGTCTGACATAAAACACGCCCATAAGTTATTACGCAAAGAGCGCACAACTCGGTAAATTTGAACAGGTGGAATTGTAGAAGGAAGGTTATGTAGAAAATAAACAAATCTATTAGTCATTTAAATATAAATATATATATCATTTGATTAAATCACAAGAAAACTGGAGAAGTATCCATAAGGTAACACACCATTTTAATTACTCACATATTATACTCTAGAAACCATAACCATAATAGGGTTCTAGATAATCGAACTTGAGAAAATACCATTTCCATGCATAACAGAGTTCTAGATAATCAAACTTCAGCAAATACCATTTCCATTAAATAAGTGAAATGCAGGGATAACATGTGTACAGTTTGACTCATATACATACAATTTGAAGAACAAGTAAATAGACCAAAATACCTTAGACTTCTAGAGAGCGAAGCAAACTAGGAACTAGGTACTAAAAATTAAGGGTCACATTTCCAAATAAAATTATGGAATTACAAAATAAACAGAAATAAGAGAAGAGATATATGCTTCCTAAGTGGAGCCTTCAATGGAACAATTTTCCAAAAAATGTGACTTAGCACTGGGAATTAGAGTAACATAAGATATTTTTGAAAACCCATACAGAGAAACTCAAGAAAATTCACAGATATTTCTAGCATCAAAATTCAATTGAAGTGGAGGGGTATTCAACCGACCTGGAATTGGCATAACAATGAAACTAATTAATAGAAGGATGAACCCCTGCGAGCGGTGAAATTGAATTATACCCAAAAGGTTCAAAATGTTACCTACAACAATAAAACATGGAGACCTAATGTTAGCAACAAAAAAGTATGTTTGTTTAGTAACTACGATAGAAAGGAAACAAAATAATTATGTGCCAAAACTTACCTGTCTTAGAAGAGGACAAGTGCTACTAGACTCTTGGTACCTGTGTCAACTAAGAATAGAATAATGGGTCGTAATAATTAAAAGCCCCTGTCGCATGGTGAAATTCACTTGAGAATAAACCAAAACCTCAAATTATTTACCAAGGAGACACGCAGCGAAGAACTCAACCTGAGAACTTGAAAGTCGATAAGAGAATGTTGCAGCAAGGTACTCAGAAACCTGAAAACCCTATAGGTCACAGCATTACTTTTCCCATTAATACATGTACATGAAAACAAAATGAATGTTTAATATAATTGACACCATAGAAGATATTTTCAAGAAAATAGGGAGTAGGGGAGTTAAGAGGCCTTACCACAACAACGATTGCCATACTTTCATGCTATGCCAAAAGGGGATGGGGAAATCCTAGGGAATGTCACACTCACACACATATTAGATATTTGGAAAGAAAAATTCATCCTTGAAAAACAATGTTAGAGGCTCTGATAAATACCTTGCAATCTATAGAAAATTGCTCACAAAAATTAAGAAAAGAAGAAGTGATAACCTACAAGCAATGAATTATGCCAGATGTGTGTGTATTCACACCAAATTGACACCACATGATGAGTGAAGATAAATGAAACCTCTATCCTCTTATGAAACCAGCAGAGGACTCTGCTAACCCTCTATACCCTATACGCGGTGGAAAATGCAATGGATTGAGAATTAGGTTAGGGAAAAAAAGGGCTAGGGTTTGAAGGATGCAAATATGGTCGTTGATCACTCTTCTGGCCATCGAAACCACTAAACAAAATCCAATAACCTTCAGCTCATTAAGTGAAAATGGCTAACGTGGAGGCACCAAAATAGACCATTTTTCTACTTTAAGAATGACAGGCAAATGCTCATTAATAAGCTATAGGTGTGTAGTGCATAGGTGTAAATAATACAGATATAGCTATAAATTAGCAACCCTAAATCAATAACAATGCTAACTAAAGCGTGGCAATAAATCTCAGTGATAAAAGTGTTGTACTTTATATTTAGAGCTTAAATCTTATAGCGCCGAGTTCAAACATTGGGAGGACGTATATATAAGTAGGTATAAACGATATGTAGGAGCAAAAACCATTAATAATCCTAGTGCTAACATGATATCAAATGAAGTACCTTGATCTAAAGTAAGGGTTTAGGAAATTATAATGATACTTACCAATACCTTGGGACATAACCACATATCATAGTATAATCCTAAATCATTCAAATATTTTGTAAAGGCCAGGCATATGGTGACTTGGAAAGTGCTAGGAGTATATTTTTATTACATTGGCAGTAATATAATTGTTACCAGAAATGAGTTTATATATATATGACTAATAGTATTGGAGGAAGTAAGTTAGGTTGAATTAGGTATAATTTTAAGAAAAAAATAATTGATATAATAGCGATATGTGACAAAAAACCATTATTCTTGTTCTTTTAAATATGATAATCTATAATTTATTTACTTTCTTTGTTATTTTTGTGGTTAAATTTATTTTAATCATAATTTGTTTTGATATTCCATACCATGTTACATACATGTATCCATTTGGTAACCAATGATCTTGGTTATAAACTTATTTTCTTGGTATCCCACACGTAGACACACACACATGTGCCCACACACACACACACACATATAAGGGTTCTACCAACATTCCATTATCTAAGCAAGTTTTGAAGAAGAGATTTCCACTTGAATTTATCATTATGACATAATCGACTATTCTGTGAGACAAAAACTTCATCTGATACTACTATTATAGGTAGGGAGAGAATTCCTACGGTCATGGTATCTTTGTTAAACTATTCAATATTTATGTTTATGTATGTTTAACCTAGAGCACCCCACTAATTCCAGGGTTCAACCCTTCTTACATGATTGCATGTATTTAAAATGTGTCCAATAAATCTCTACAGTGTGTGTGCACAACTTAGTTTGGAGATCATTTATACATACGAGTACTTTCTATACTCTATTTATGATTTAATTTATTTCTCTTTCATTGTAATATTATATTTTGAGTATACTGATGGATATTTTTCTTGTAGATCATCCCAATCTGTTAGTAAATTATTCCTTTTTAAAACATTTTTAATGTAATATACCAAACTTCCTTTGAACCATACCTTGTATGGAAGAATGATTATAAGTTTTTTGTACAATTAAGTTTCTCCATGTCCATATTTTCATCAACTTACTGGCCAATAAAGCTTACCCAAGCCTCTTTATCTGATTTTTTCATTACTTGTATGAGATTATCCATAAGGTTTCCCTCCTATTTCTTAAATAGAAGAGTAGTGCTTTTCAAAATTTATATTTGATTCAGAATTTTACTTTTAAACCTTTATAACTATGTACTGAGTCATTTGGCTTCCTTTTCACATTACTATATTGTTCTTAGATAACTTATCCATGCATTCTGAAGTACCTAATTTCATAGTATTTATCTTATGTTTACACTTCTGATACTATGGTTCCCTCTTTAGTACTCTGTGTTTTTTTTTAAGATTTACTTGGAAAGTAAAACATAGAATGAAAATCTTTATACTTGACATAACGTAATTAACAAGCACCTATTTTGTACAGTTTTTTCACCTTGTAAAATATTATCCCTTACAATATTTGTATCACAATTTACATTGATTGAACGATATTAAATGGGAAGCCTAGTATTTTAACTTCAATTTTATACTTTTCAACAATATCCATTTTATACTATTTAACAATTTTAACGACATATTTTCCTTTCACAAGTCTTCATTTTAACATCTAAGGGGTCATCTCCCTTAGGTAACTCCTTGACTATAAGGCATACCAATCTAGTAAGGAGAATTTAAAATAACAATAATGGATGGATAAAACCCATAGACTAATTTGTATAGAAAGATTAGTCAAAAGTAAATTTCGATCTTATTCATATTAGATATCAATATAGTTCAAAAAAATAGGCCTTCTAAATCCATTTTTAATTTATAGAGTTTCAAACTTATAGACCACTAATTTTTTAGTTTATACAAATGAGATTTATACTATATTTCTTTTCTTGATTATTTTAAATTGTGAATGAAGGAAAAATTCCCTCCTTTAATTCCTTGTTGGGTATTTTTTAGTTTTCCTTTCTTGATATTGTATCTATAATAGTTGTTTCTATCATTTATATCCTCCCTGTCGGAGTTAAGGTCTAATTTAATATCATATGCATTCAATAGTCTATTTATTACCACATGTATTACTTTCCTACATTTCCTACAACAACTTTTTTTGGATTTATCTTTGTACTAATATTACATTCTAAACCAAGAATGGAGTCACACATTCTGTTACTATATACTTTACTCATCTCAAACGTGAACTCCAAATGGCCTAAAGAGGTTGTATCTTTTTCTTATAGAAAATTTATATATGGGTGTAACCGAGTTGTTGCATTATTATGTTGGCACTATATCCATGTGTTTGAATTCTGAATACTATAAGTGATTTATTGATATTATAGCTCCCAACATTAAAAGAGATCTATATATACTTGTAAAATATTTAACATAATCCTTTCATTTTTCTTTCTCATTTCATGTATAATAATAGTGCATTCTCTTTAGATCTGAACATATATATGTTCCCATACTTGTTTTTGTTGAAATTTAGTAGCTCGGGGACAAATTCCCTCCTTTTGGAAGCCTCCCTTGCCCTTTGGATACCCTACTAGCCCTTCGAAGAATTTAATTTTCGGAAGGAAAAATATTAATTTTAATGTGAAACCCACTTTCGCACAAACGTACAAGTCAGCCTCACAAAGAAACTTCGTCCTCCACAACCACGTATAAATACACATCATGTCATATCACTTGGAGGTATAATTGCATCATCACATGTTCTATTTATTGGTTCATACAACTCTAAAATTGCAGGTTGAAGTTCACACGTGCAAAAGAGAGAGATTTGTTTTTTTTGATCGATTTTGACTTCTGTTTGGGCCTTTAACTAGCATTGAATTTTGGGATTTTGAGCAGGAATTGAATTAGTTTGACTTTGGATTTTGGATATTTTTGGAAGGAAAAGTTGATTGGAATATTGATCGATATTTTGAAGGCTTTTTTTACCAGTGTTGACTATAGAATTTCACCTAGGGTTTCTATAGGTCAAAATTTGATTGATTTGACCAGGTTTGACTAAAGGAACGAGTCCATGTCTATTGATTGTTTAACCAAGATATTTGGCGGTTGATTTGACCATTGGCCATTGAATCACTAAGGTTGCTTTGATTGTTGTTCAATTTGACCAGTAGTTGTAGATTTCACTACAATGCTCATTTTGGATTGGATATTCGATAGTTGAATTGGTTGGTCAAGGGATTGCCCCTTTGACTCATTGTTGATGTACCTGGAAATTTTATATCTTTGTTGAAATTTTGATGACACTATAATAGAAGAATAATTTGGAAAGGACTTTTCCTCTCATGGTGTTTTTCCCCAGCCTTTGACCAAACCACTGTGTCGCTATTATTCTTTGCTCTCTCTATTGGGCATTTAGTTTACTATTCTATATAAAATTTCTTATTGTTGTTGTAATATTGAAATTATATTGGAAATTATTGTTGATTTAAGAATAATTGTAATAAGTGATTGTGTCAAGCATAGTATCAGAGCTAAGGTGAAAACATGGTATCGGAGCTAAGGTGAAAACAATCCCAAGGAATGAAGAGAAATCACCTTTGAAGGAATCTAATTTGAAGGATCTTATTTGGCTTGGCCAAGATGTCTAACTCATATTTTAAGATTGAAGAGAACCTGAATGACTCATCCAACTATGTTGTTTGGAGAAGTATATTGGATATGAATTTGTATGAGAATGCTATCCTAGAAGATGTTAATGGAAAGGTACCTAAGCCAACTGAGAATGCTTCAACTACTATCAAGTCCAAGCTCAACAAAGGTGAGATCAAAGCTAAGAAAATTAATGTTTATTTGCTGAGAGATAATTTGATTGTTTATATTTCAAAGTAAAAGAAATCCAAGGAAATATATGATAAGTTGGTTGGGATTTACAAACTCAACAACTTGAGTCACATTCTTTCTTTGAAGAATAAACTCAAGGATATCAAGATGAATCACGGTGAAATAGTGTAGTCATACTTTATGAGGAAATCACAACTCAAGGATCAAATGTTATTTGTAGAAGAAGTTACTTCTGATAGAAAACTGGTACTAATTGCACTTGGAGGTCTTCACCTATTTGGGAGGTATTTCTTACAACTATTAGAAATAATGACATGTTCGTGACATTTGATAAGCTCATTGGAAAGTGCACTCAAGAGGACACAAGGACCATATCAAGAGGGAGAATTCAAAAACATGAAGAAGGTGAGCCCACTAAATTTTTTGTTCAAGAAAATAAGAGGAAAGACATGGGAGGGATATCTAATTCAAGAATTGTTGCACCTACACCGAGGGATTCCAATAGAAGAATCAAAAGAGATGTGTCACAAATTGAATGCTAAGGTTTTCATAAGCTTGGTGACCTTTCCTAATATTTTTTAGAGAAGAGAGGTGTCCTCAAATCCAACTATAAAAACAATTGTGGCTACAAAAATTACAATTTTAATGATAGAAGAAGAAGAAGTGTTGTTGTTGATCATGACGAAGGCCATTTTCCTCAAAAGAGATTAAGAAATTTAAGGCATCGAAATAATACAATTGTTACTCAATCTAAATATTTTCTTAATTCTACGTTTTCTAGTTCGCCCCCTCTGTATTTGTTTGATAGTTGGTTGGTAGATAGTGGGGCCTTTAGACATTTCATTGGTTATCACGGGTTCAAGAGGGAAATAAATCTGGTGGTCATTCTTTGGAACAGTTCTAGTGATCTTGTGAATAACTTTGGTTATGTTTTATTTTGTTTCAGTTATGGTCCAAATATACATCTTTAGGATGTTTTATATGTTCCTAGAATGAAAAATAATTTGGTACATATATATTCCTTGGGGGAATAGGGCATGCAGGCTTCTTTTATAAAAGGAAAAGTTCTCACTTCGCATATGGAGTCTAGACTGTGAGATGCCTTCACTTTGGGATTAAGAATTGAAGTCCTTTGTAAAGTCATTAGAAGACTACTTCGAGCATTGGTTCATGATAGTAATCATCAAAGTGAAACATGGCACTGAAGGTGTTCACCTTCATTATGATTCCCTACCTAAGGTGAGAAGGATGGTGTTTGGAATGCTTGAGGTTTCAGAAAACCATGATGGAGTTTGCCTGGGATGTGCTAGTCGGAAGAATCTAAGGGGGCCACTCCCTTATACTAGGAGCAAGACTAGTGGAATTATACAACTCTTTCATTCTGATCTATGTGGACCCATGTTGGTGACATCTATTTGTGACTACCTATACTATATAGTCTTTGTGGATGACTTCCCTCGTAAGACATGGATATTATTCTTGAAGCACAAGGACAAGGCGTTTTATATGTTTAGGCACTAATATAAAATAAAATAGGAAAAAGGATCAAAGAATTTAGGTCAGATAATGGTGGAGAATTTATTTCAAATGAGTCCATTGATTTTTTCAAGAAAGCTCGAATCAAGAAGGAAATTATTGTAACTTATAACGCTCAACAAAATGGACTTGCTAAAATAAAGGACAAGACTATCATGGAAGTTTCCCAAGCCATGTTGCATGATAAAAAACTGCCAAATTTTCTATGGGATGAAGCTACAAATACCATTGTCTATGTTCAAAACATGAATATACATCAAGACTTGGGTGATGGGACTCTTGAAGAAGTTTTCAAAAGTGTCAAGCCTGATGTTGCACATTTGAGGATATTTGGCTACCCTGTTTGCTTTCATGTGCCAAAGGCAAAAGGAAAAATATGTAAGCCTCTGGAAAGAAAGGTACCTTTGTTTGTTACTGTGAAAATTCTAAAGCTTATATAACATATTTTCTTGGTTAGAAAGGATACAAAATTTGATGAATATATTGCCCTTGAAAAAGAAAGGGACACTCCTCCCCCTACCAATATTGAAACTAAGGATGATGCCATGGATATTCTATAAGGTCCTTCTATGTCAAGGCCTAAGTCTGGTATTGTTGATGATCCTTTGGAACCCATGGATCCCCTTGGATCCCGCTCCATGTGATCTTCCTGCTAGGAAGAGACCACTTTAGCTTCAAGATACATTACTAGATGTTGAGGGACACGTTGCTGTCAGGGAACTTTTAGGGAAAGTAATAAGCCATGCCAATATCAGGGATATGTTTTGGATATGAGAAACATTACACAAGTTGAACCCCACAACTTTGAAGAAGTAGTGAAAAAATAGGTATGGAAGGATGATATGATAGAGGAATATGAATTTGGCATGAAGAATGATGTGTGGGAAGTGGTTCTAAGACCCTAGGGGAAGCCTAGTGTGACTTATAAATGGTTTTATAATATCAAGCATGGAGCATATGGAAGTATCGAGAAATAGAAGGTCGGGGTCATGGATACATTTTTCTCCTAGAAAGAGGGAGAATATTATTATGACATATGTGCACTAGGTACACTCTATACTACTATTCAATCTATCGTTTCTCTAGCTTCTAGCAATAGATGGACTCTTCATCAAATGAATGTGAAGATTGTCATTGTACATGGAATTCTATAGGAAGAAGAATATGTTGAGAAGCCATAGAGATTTGAAGTTCAAGAAAGGAATACTTATGTGTGTAGGTTAGAGAAGACACTCTACGGATTTAAGTAAGCCCCTAGACATTTTTATGCCCACATTGATAGCTAACTCATGAAGCTTGGATTTACAAGATGCAATGTCGACCCAAACTTATACTTCATAGTTTTAAAAGGTATGCCCCTTATTTTGATATTATATGTTGATGACTTATTATTGACATCTGGAGTGCCCCTTATTCTTGACTTTAATATGGTGCTAGCGTCTGAATTTGAAATGAAATACCTTGGATTGATGCACTACTTCCTGGGCTTAAAAGTGTGAAAAAAACCTAGTGAGATTTATCTTTCTCAAGGGAAATATGTTGTGAAGCTGTTAGAGAGATTTGGAATGGTAGAATGTAAGTCTGTGGCCACACTGATGGGGATTAACTTTAAGAAATTATATGGAGAAGATACAAGGTGTGACTTGGAAAATATCTATGAGTACCAACAATCAATTGGGGCATTTTTGTTCTTAGTGAGCAGTCAACTAAATGTATGTTTCACAGTTAACACTGATTCAATTTATGAATGAGACTCTACATGCACAATAGGTTATTTCTAACCATGTACTAAGATATTTACATGGTAAATTAGTGTTGGTTTGAGATATAATACCAAAGATGTGATATTTTATCATTGCACTGATGTTGATTGGGCAGGAAATTTTATTAACAAGAAGAACACAACAAGATGTTGTTTTAGCCTTGGATCTGCCCTGATATCTTGGATGAGTGGGAAGCAGAAGTCCATTTCACTTAGCATGACTGAGGTTGAGAATATTACAGCTATCATGGCTAGTTGTGAAGCAGTATGGTTGAGGAATATCTTTGGAGAGTTGTTTGAGCAGGTTTTAGATACAACAGTGATCTATTATATCAAGAAGAGTGGGATTTGACTGTTGGGTTGTGTTATATTCTTTCCACATAGTTAACAGGGGGTTTGAGGGGTACCCGTAACCCACTTTATGGGGTCCGGGGCAGCGCCCCGAAAAATTTTGGTTTTGGAACCTATGTTAGGTTGGGCGGACCCACCTATGGTTTTGTGCATGATTTTTGCACATGTTTTTTGGACGCGATGGTTTTCGGTCCATGGTTTTTGATGCGATGGTTTTCAGTCCATGGTATTGGATGCTTCGGCATGTATAAATATGTATTGTAACATTGAAAGGAACATAATGACAAATCAAGCTGGTAGTCTCGGTTTTGAGATCCAGTGGGAAATCTCTGTGTATATGTGTTTTATGTGTTATGCTCTCGCATTTTTATTTTTCCTGTGATTTAGAATTCGTACGCAGGTAATTTCTGTTCGGGGTTAAAACCTACATTGACGTAGAGAATCTCATGATTCACAACAATTCCAAGCATATTGAGATTAGATATAACTACCTCTGAGGTATGGTGTATATAAGAGCCATTAATCCATCACATTTGAACAGATGAGCAGGTAGAAGACATTTTTACTAAGGCTTTCTCAAAGGGCAAGTCCTTGGTCTTTAGATACAAAATTGTGCTAATGGATGTGGCCCTCCCGAGAAAGGGTCCTGACTAATCAAGAACACTAAGCTATGCTCTTCTCTCCTGTTTGAGATCCCAAAGAGAGGAATTGAGCTAGAGAGCTGCAAGGGTTGAGGGATCTTTGGACAATAGCTTTGTGTGATACTTACCCCTTGCACTAAGTTGTATCTCTCATATTGTCACTATATATATATATATAGATATATATTTCATAGATTTTACATACTTCTCTCGAATAACTTTTCTGCTACTATAATTTTTCAAAACTGCTAGTGTGGTTGTAGTCAAAAATATCTCTTTCTTTTATTCGAGTTAAAATTTCTACTATTTTAACATAATACATTTCTATTTTATAGATTATAACTTACCTTTCCTAATTATTATGCTTTCAAAATTAATCTAACTTCCTTGGTATGGTTTTTTCATTAATTAATGTTATAATATATTTAAGTAGAAATTGTTATAAGATCTAGTTCTAAATGCTTCCACACTTTAGTTCTTCGTTTTTCTTCAATATTTATTATACTTAAAAACATTCCTAAGAATACATAACAACTACATTTCCACTCTTTACTAATATGTTTTCTATACATAATTCGTAGATTCCTAGAATTTTTATTTAAATTGACATAGCCCTATACCATACCATTTCTATCTTAGGCTAAATATATTTAAAGAGTATTTTATAAAAACTATTTAAATTTTTTAATTCATAAACAAAATATTTAATTCGTAAGAATATCATAGTTATTCCATGTTTTCCTTATCCAAAAAAGTTAATTTAGATAAGGGCAGTGAGAATAATTAGTAAACCTCTACGAAACCAATATCCTAGTCAGAATATAACTGAAAGAGATACTATGATATCTAACCAAAATAACCTTATGTCAAAAGAAGAATAACTCTCTACATGAACGCCAATAAGAGTACTTGATTATTCTTTTGATGTATCGTATATTATAATGACTAGTTATAAACACTTAAAGAAAGTAGTACAACATAACACCCTTCTATATCTTAGTAGTTTAGAAGATATACATGGAAATCACAAAACTAACCCCTTATCTTTATATATCTATTTATGTGGAGCTTTTCGACGGTAGGTGGAATTAGTCCATATAATTCCACCATTTATTTTTAAATCTATCTCATCACTATAATGAATTATATTTTTTTTAGATATATCATAAAATAAACATAATAATTATGAATAGATTTCAGAATCATTCCTTCCTTACTATAGTATACTTTTTAACTTGCATATACTCGTAGTCTGGAGTCCGATCTAACTAACTATGTTTATATATAATATATATAATAAAAGAGAATGGAATACAATTTTTTTTGATTTATGAATATAAATACGAATTTGATCGGCCTGGAGTATGCCGTAAAACTGTTTTTGCTTGGCTAAGAGTTCGTTTTCCTCGGAGGTAAGGAAACAGGTTAACGCCCCTGGCAGGAGTGAAAGCCTGCTCCCTTTCGGACCACCAACGGGTTATTTCAGGTGCCCTGTTTCTGCTTGGCTAAGAGTTCGTTTTCCTCGGACGTAAGGAAACAGGGTAACGGCCCTGGGCAGGAGCGAAAACCTGCTCCCTTACGGACCACCAACGGGTTATTTCAGGTGGCGTGGTTTTCCTTGATAACAGTGATGAGTCAAACCGACATTCGCGGATAGCAACCAGAAATGGCATTCCTCACTATTGGGTTGACACCTTAGTTTGATAGATTTTGCCACCTTCAAAAAAAATAAAAAATAAAAATAAAAATACTAATATGATTCAAGAACCGTAAAATAAATCCACTATATTATATATCATGAATTTTTACACTTCATAACTACTTCCAGCATAATTCACTTATTATATCCATGTATAGTTCGAAATTTTCTCTTGCATATCTACATCTAGCAAAATTCACTTATTACATCCGTGCAAGTTCAGAATTTATACCTTTAACTTTCAAACTATATAATAAAATATAATTTAATAAAAGATAACTTAATTATGCATGTGTAATATATTCCATTCTCACGTCTAGACTTTAAATCATAATAAGATTTTGAATATAACCATCAGTGGAAAGAATTTAATATATGCTTGCAAAGCTAGTAATTTATAGAGTTGATTCTATGAATTTCATCTTTAATCTACATTCTAATTATAATGATTTTAATCAATTTTAATATTAACAGATCAAATAGAAAAGAATTGTGTCTAATCATAATTAGATGTTTGGAAAATATTCAAGAGCAAAGCATGTTCCATCAAAACATGAACTGTCTCCAACATTTCCATTAGAGGTTAAACTTTTTTTCTTCACTTTTCAACTCCTTTCTTAGGTTCTTGTTTTTTTTTCTTATAGATTTTTTCTTGCATATTTTTGCAACATTTTGTTTTAAGGTATGTCTGCCTTTTTTTGTAGTCCTTCTGTTTTAATTTAGAAAAAATATATTTTCTTTTTCTTTAAAGCAAACCTTTCTTTCCCACTATGCTTTATTTCTCTTTTCACCGAACTTAGTATTTCTCTCCAACTAAGTAATTAACATAATATTTGCCTCCCATTATTCAAGAGCAAAGCATGTTCCATCAAAACATGAACTGTCTCCAACATTTCCATTAGAGGTTAAACTTTTTTTTCTTCACTTTTCAACTCCTTTCTTAGGTTCTTGTTTTTTTTTCTTATAGATTTTTTCTTGCATATTTTTGCAACGTTTTGTTTTAAGGTATGTCTGCCTTTTTTTGTAGTCTTTCTGTTTTAATTTAGAAAAAATATATTTTCTTTTTCTTTAAAGCAAACCTTTCTTTCCCACTATGCTTTATTTCTCTTTTCACCGAACTTAGTATTTCTCTCCAACTAAGTAATTAACATAATATTTGCCTCCCATTATGTTAACATATTTAACAGTTTTCTCCTAGGGATTTCTAGGAGACTTTTGGGAAGTTCCACCATGTGGACTTTAACCACTAACAACTTTTTATTATTTGACAAGAAGTCTCTAATACTCAAATTCTCTTTGTAGTATATTCTCAAGCAATCTAATTTATTAATTCAATAAAATAAAACATAATTACACCATCACATGGTTTCCATCATGACTTCCATAGACATTAAGTACAACAATAATTTAAAAGTCTAAAAATAACTGTGTTTGAAAAAACATGACATAGGGGTGTTACAAATAAACCAAAGGGATTATTAATATTATAAACCAAATGGATTATAAACCCTAAGGAATAATATTAAAATTAAGTGATTAATATTATAAACCCTAAGGATGAGTATTAAAACTATTCATGTTAATTTTATAAACCCAAGAGATTATAAACCTAATGAATTAATATTATGCACTAGGACTAGTATTATCAGCCAAGGGATTATAAATATTAGGATTAATATTATAAACCTTAAGGTTACTATATAAAACCTTAGATTAATAGTATCAACCTTAATATGTTATTATACATATTAGATATTAATATTATAAACCCAAGGGATTAATAAGCTCAATGGGTTTTCAATATTATAAACCCATGGGATTAATAAACCCAAGTGATTAATAATATTATAAAATCAAGGGATTAATAAACGCAATGGATTATAAACCCAATCGAATAATATGAATCCCTAGGATTAATATTATAAACCCAAGAGATTATAAACTCTAGGATTAATATTATAAAACCTATAATTATAAATCCTAAGATTATAAACCCTAATATTAATATTATAAACTTAAGGGAATAATAAACCCAAGAGATTAATATTTTTTGTGTAAATCAGCAGCTGTATATTATATCATAAAATTACATAGGATACAAAAAGTCTGTATGCACAGAGAGAGAAAGCAATTCCATCTAGTTTGCCCAAAATGACTGTTAGCATTTAAACCTACAACTTTATAACCCGAGACTAACCATGCAGGGCTGCCTAACAAGGGACACAAATGAGAAAGGCCAACCATCCAGGGTTGCTTGACAGAAGACACAAACGAAAGAGGGCCTGGAGGACCTCAAAAATACTACAGAGAGAGACAAAATGAGAGAAAACCAAGAAAACAAGAAGCCATTACAGCTTCAAAATCACATAGCCTTTGCTGGTTGCACTTGGGCTGGCCATTGCAATCTCGATATTGGGCTGCAGAATCATTTGAGGAATGGGATGCTTCACCATGCTAGTGTTAGTTTCCTCTGTTGGGACGTCCACAACAACATTAGTTCTCTGTCAGATGGAGAGCTTGAGGAGATTGATGAGGAATTCCAGCTTGTGCAATAGGATTCTGACTTCCTGAGTCAATGCAATGATGTTGAACTCCATATCATATAACTTTGTTGAATTCTCCGTTGAAATGAGTGAAATGGACTGGTGCGCTTTCTTGATTTCTTCTCCCTGCATGATGAGTGCTTTGGCCAACATGGTCTTCATACGCCACATTTCACTTTGAGTCCTAACGAATTGCATGGATCTGGTCGTCGTTGTGCTTGGGTCCAATATCCAGTCCATTTCCGTCTCCAAGGCCTGAATGTCCATCTGTTCTTCATCCTCGATGACCGCAACTTCAAGCTCTTCAATTTCCCATTTTTCTTTCTTAGGGATACGGGTCTCGTAAGCCTCATGGGCTTTTTTTAGGTCCTGATTAGCAGATAC